>PVJS01018227.1:0-35113 GCA_004027185.1 Glis glis | reverse complement strand
AGGGCTAAATGTGCAATGTGTGCATGTATGATGTTCATACCCTGACATATATCAAAATGTATAATTACAATGCACCAATAAATGAACATAAAAAAAGAAAAAAAATCAGACCTTATATAGTAAGGGCTTGGAAATGGATTGGGTTTGGGTGATGATGAAGTCTATTTTCAAACTCAGATCTATGCTTGGAGTAGTTTTTAAATGTTGCCTTTGTCTTGCCTTTGATATTTCAATGGCTTCTGAAGCTTCCAAAATTTTTCTATAATTAATTATGCTTGGCTGTGGCTTAGCACTGCAGAATCCTGGCTAATAAAAAGCTACAGGAACAAACATTCATTTGTTCATTCTTCCATTCACTTATTCATACATACATCTGCCAACAAATATCTGCTGAGCATCTCCTACTAACAGAATGATTCTACTTTCATGTGCCATTAGCAATGTAAATTAATAATTGACAGAGACTGCTCTCAACTTTGAATGATTTGCCAGGAGATCCAGAACCCCTACTGTTGTGTAAGTATGTTCAAATAATCATAAATATCTGCTTAAAATCTAAACTTCTGGGACAAGAGTTAAAACATCAGGTTAAAACATCTTTTCATAAAATTCTTTTGGATTTTACTTTTATTTGGAGTCAGCAACATTTTATTCATTGGTAAGTTACAAAGCTTGGCCAATAGTTTTCTCTTGCCTTTCATTCATTTGGTTTGTAAATATTGCCTATTTCTTTTTCCCCCTCCTAATCTGAAATGGCTTTTGTACAGCTTTGTGATAAGAGAAGTTTTTAAAGTGCAAATAAACAGTAGGTAGATTGCACAAGCTAATAAAGAGAACTGCCAAATATTTAAAAAAATGTTTTCAGCCCACTAATCACAGTGACTGGTAGAATAAGTTCATGCAGGAATGATTTTCTATGTCTTTAAATCTGAAGATTTGCTTCATTTTTCATACATATGGCAAAAACAACAGTTATTAATTAAATCTGAATATATACTCTCAACAGCATTTCACTACTGACATTTGGGAAAGGACAATTTTTTACCACACAGGACAGCTCTGTGTATTGAAGGGTAAAGATTCATTATATCCCTGAGCTCTACCCAGTAATGTCAATGGTGCCCTTCTAGCCACTGTGACAATCAAAACACTTCCACTAATTCCAAAAGACCTCTACGGACACAGTATTAGTCCAGGTAAAAACTAATCTGGGGGAATCCTTCTAGGTATATGTCCTGAATATATTTGTAAGGTAAAAGGAGAGTCAAAGGAGATAACTTACCTGCTTCCACAAAACTTCTTTGTGGTCTATTTCCATCTCAAACATCTACATACAATCCTCTTTTAGTACTGACAAATTTGGTAAATAAAATAATATCTATAGTTGCCTCTGAGTTGAAAAATATTAATGCATGGTGACATAGGGTGGTACGGAATTCCTATTATTCAGTAATGATTTTCAATCTTTTTGTTTTTACAACACACTCTAGTACTGTATTACCAGAACTTTTCATCTACTATAGTGATACTGGCACAGAGCATCTGCAATAGCATCTATGGTGCCACTCTTCATGTGGATACCCTGTTTCAGGACAACCACCTTCACTCTATGTCTTATTTACCAATAGAACAGGGTTCTTGTATATACCACGAAAAATACTATGGTCATCAATGACTTCACACTGCCAAACATTTATCTCTTAACTTAGAGCAAGTTGTTTCTCACTCTCGGTTGTATTTCATGACCTATTAAAGTCAGTCACGATGCCACCAGACAGACTCTGATAACAGCACAAACCCGGAATATACACTTTACATTGATCCAAATTTGGCAGTCTCCTTGTTGAAGGTTTCTACTGTCCTGGAACACCACAGCATGCAAGATGCCAACAACTCTCCTGTGATCCTTTCACAAAAATTTATCTAATGGTGGTTTTAAGGAAAAATAAAGACTTTTAAGGTTTGTGTGAGTGTATTAATATTGGCACATACATATTATTTCCTTGGGCACTTTAGATTTCTGCTAGGAACTTTATATTTTGAGAAGGTGTGCTTGTCTGCCAGTGCTTGTCTACAATATAGGAAACTCAGAAGATAACACATTTGATGTAAGGCTTGGTTGGAAGTTGGATTAAGTCCCTCCTGTCTGTGATTCACTGTGTTTAGGGTGACCACACATCCTGGTTTGGCCAGTTCCAGTCACAACTGTCTTTTCCATGTAATTATCAATAGCACTCCCTTTTATCCTCTACAGTGTGATAACTTATATGGTCACCTTTGCTGTTCTGAGAGCCACTGCGACACATTTGATAAAGTTACCAATAAAAGGATTTAGAAAACGATACGGGGAAAGATCCAATCATGTCTTTTTTAATATCTGTCATCTGTATAATCATATAAATAGTATCTATTTATATTCTAAGATAGAGATAGCATGAGGTCCTGCGTTTGATCCCCAGCATTGTAAAAAGCAAAAACAACAAACAAGCAAAAAAAAAAAGGGCAGAGATGGGCCCTAGATTAAAAAATAATAATAATAATCAAAAAGAGCACAAGAAGGAAATGCAGGTCAATTCCACTGATCATTATTGAACACCTACTGTATTAATATACTTGTCTTGAGGGAAAAACAAGTTACCATTGTTGTCCTAAAGACCTTCTAATTCTACCCTTACAATTTGGTGGAGAAGACAGAAATTAAAGCCGAATGTTGTTATGCACTGGTAGTGGCAATTAGCTCCCCTCATTTGCTACTTTTGAATATCAGGAAAATGAATGCATTGCTCTGGAGATTCGTTTTATCATATGAAAGGTCGACATTGTACCTCTCTCCTCAATTCATTGATTCTATTCAACAGACCTGTTTTTAGTGCCTCCGATGTGCCAAGTATGAGGCAGGATTAAATGAGATATCAACACAGCGAGGACACTCAGAAAATGATGAAGTTCTCATGTTGTATTCAATGTATTATTATAATGATGGTACAGAGAGAAACATGGCCCTCAAAGAGGGTCAACTAGAGACAGGGAGGAGGTACAGTTCAGACTTAGAAGAGGTGGGGCCTGGGCTGAATCTTGATCCTTAAGTAGCAGTTGAGTATGTTAATTATAGAAAGAAATGCAGGTAAGAGACAGAAAAAGCAAAGATATGAAGAGATAACATCTGGTAGGGTGCTTGTGAAAGTTAAGCAAGGTGGCAATGCCTTTCTAAGTAGAGAATGAAAAGAAAGGAAGCCAGAGAGTTGGGGTGGAGCCAGTGGTGGGTCTTTTTGTATCCTGCTAAAAATATTGGGTTGTTCCTTTTGGCAAATGGGGAGCTGCTGAAAGGTCTTAATAGGTTAGTGATATAGTGTGACTTGTGTTTTAAGACAAAAATCTAACAGCATTAGAAGGATGGATTTGAGTTCACAGGATAATAATAAAAACAGGAAAAAAGAGTTTGGAAACGATTACTATTTGATAATACTATAAAGTAAGTACTGAGCACACATATTGGAATTTGTAGTGATTTTGCTTCCTTTTCAACTTCTATTTTCAAGTTCTATATGTTTAGATAATAGATTCTTTGCAGCAGTTATGGCCCTGAGTAAACAGGAAAGAAAGCCAAGTTCATTCAACAATGCATTCTTCATCACATGCCTTTAATCTTGGCCAAACGCCTTCCTTAAAGAAACAACCAGCCGGGCGTGGTGGCGCATGCTTGTAATCCCAGTACTTTGGGAGGCGGAGACCGGAGGATCCAGGTTTGCGGCCAACCTCAGCGCACATGCGCGTGTGATCTCTCTCTGTCTCTGTCTCTGTCTCTGTCCCCTCTCTCCTCTCTCTCTCTCTCTCTCTCTCTCTCTCTCTCTACCTAGTGAGGCCCTCCGCAACTTCGTGAGACCCGGTTTCAAAAATAAAGCATAAAAAAATAGGGCCAGGGGCGTAGCGCGGAGGTAGAATGCCCCTGCGTTCAATCCCCGGTACCGCAAAAAAAAAAAAAAAAAAAAAAAAATATATATATATATATATATATACACAGCAAGTAGATCATCAAAGAGTAGGGAGGGTAAGGTGGACCATCTGGCATGCAAGGGAATGGCTGAGTTAAGTCAGGAAAAGCTGTGCAGAAGATAGGGGCTTGGGCTTCAGTTAAAAGTTTTAGAACAAAAGGGAAAGAAGAAAAAGTAGAAAGGTGAATGTGAGTTATCAGTTATCAGCTGATATTAGGTTGGTTTAGTTTTTACTAAACAAACTACTTAAGACGTGACTTGAGAAAGCCCCTTATCTTCTCCTGGCCTCAGTTTTCTTACCTGTTAAAAATGGGCAGAATACTAACCACCCAGGTAGAAGAGAGAAGGAGGAGGAGGATGGTGGTTAGACTAAGAACAAACCTTAGAGATTTTTTAGGGAAGCAAAAATATTTGAAAAGGCTTGAAGTGGTATGCAAATATATAAGCATTTTAAATTAATCATCTTCCTCTTCCATTGATCTGTATTTTATCTGTCATAGTCTACCATATTCTCTGATTTCCCTTGGTTGCTCCTTGCTTCTTGATTCCAGTTTGCCCAATAAAACTCCTGTTGTATATTTGATGTCTTTTATTTTTAGTCATAAACCCAATTCTTCTTTCTCTCATCTCCTTAATTTAGCATAGATCTATATTCCTTCGCAGTTGTTCTCACAACTGTTGTGTCTCTATATTTGGCTGCATCTCAAGTTGTGATATTATCATCTCCTATTTTCCATACTTTAGTGGCATATACACAGCCTCCTGTTTTCATTTTTGTCCCATATTGCACATCTTTTTATGACAACTAACCAAAATCAAGGACTTTGTCTTCTAAATCCTTTAATTCCCATAATTTAGATTTAGCTCATGGTTGGGACACACACTGGGTCATTCAGCAAACACATGTGCAAAGTTTTGTTCCATCATCCAGAGATCAAATCTATCCCTGCATTTCCACAGGGATGCTGAAGATAAATGTGCCAATATGTAAGAAGTGCTTTTTAGCTCTTATAAAAAAGAAACTATCAATCCAAGAGATTATTTTAGCTGAAAGGCCACCAAGCATCTTCCCACAATGACTTATTTATAGCTTTAGAAGCTTTTAGCCAAGCAAAACCAACATCTCCAATTAGGTCACCCAGGTTCCACATTTATGAAGCATGGAGGCCAGTTTGTAAAGAGCAGTTGATGGCAATAACTCCTATGAAACCGTGTAGGCATTGTATAACCATCTCAAGGAAGAGGCCAGAGATTAAACAAAATCATGACTGCTTCCCAGCAAGGGTTAATTGTAGTGGACTTGGAGGATCAGCTTTCTCTTCTATAAAAATGAGAGAGTTGAATGTGATGTTCTGAATTCCCTTCCTTCCCTAACATCCTATGCTACCACGTTGTCACAATTATAAGTGATGAAGAATGTTATCACATGGAAAACTAACTGAACATGTAATGAAGGTTGCAAAGACAATAACTCACAGACTCAGAACAATGTTTACATTCAACATTCCAGTTTAGGAACCAAATCAACAAAATGCTACAGGTAATTCAAATAAGCCATCAGAGAATATCCGTGAAGACAGTAGTGGATATTTCTTTTTGGTACAAATTAACTACTGAAAAGTACTGAGATAGATGAGAGGGGAGAGAAGGAAAGAGGGAGAGAAAGACAGAGACAGACATATCCTAACTCTGACTTGTATGTGTGGGGTCATCTGATAACAAAGTCCAAGTCAGTTCATACCAAGAAACGAATAAACAGTAAAGTGAGCTTTCCTGGCACTCTCATTGATGAACCATAGAAATAAGGGAAGACCAGAAGGTAGTTCTTTTAAAATCACTTGCATGATTATGTTTCATAACACAGAATGTGGAGTTTTATGACCCTGTGAAACTGCAAGAGTTCCAACTTGGTAAGGGAAAGTAATGGTCTATATCAGAATCAAGTTAGTGTCAACTATCTGTAAAAAATAATATATTCAATATTGATACAATTTTGATTATTGTTGCCATGAACATTTTGAGATTTTTATAAAATAGTATAAACCAAACATGGTGGTACACACCTATAATCCCAGTACTTGGTAGGCTGGGGCACGAGGATTGCAGGTTTAAGGCCAGTCTGGCCAATTTAGCGAGACCCTGTTTCAAAATAAAAATATAAATAAAAAGGGCTAAGGGTGTGGCTCAGAGGTAGAATGCCCCTGTGTTCAATCCCCAGTATCAAAACAGAAAGAAAAAAGAAAAGAAAAGAAAAGAAAAGAAGAGAAGAGAAGAGGAAGGAAGGAAGGAAGGAAGGAAGGAAGGAAGGAAGGAAGGAAGATAGGCAGGCAGGCAGGCAGGCAGGCAGGCGGGCATGAAGCTTTAATGCTTTTGGAAGAAAAAAAACACAAAAAATTGGAAGCTGATGGCTTCTAATTTTTATGCCCAGAAAAGGCAGTGACTTTTAAGGTCAACAGGTGAGTTGGTAGCTTAGATGCAGAGATAGACTAGAATTCAGGAAAGTACACAGAATAGGTAAGCACCACCCAAGTTCCTCTGGGAAGAGTACATTTGAGTCATTTGGGTGAGCAGTTAAACACCCAATTCTGAAAGATTAATTAAATTGCATTTTCATCCAGTGAGTCTATACAGTGAACTCTTCATAGCTTTTTATGGAGTCCCTCAAAAACCTGTTTGGGCTACCATGAATTAAACAAGCCCACCAAAAAATGAAGTTCAAACAATGGGGTGGTCTGAGGCACAGCCAACCATGAGAACAATGCTATCAAATCCTATGAGTGTGGAACCATTCCTAGGTTAGTACTTCTGAAATATGGTTATCTTCTATCAACACAACTCATCATTTTTCAGGGTGCTGTGTCTTGCTCCAGTGTCTCAGTACCAAGAAAGACAAGCCTTAAGAGGTCATTTATTGAAAACATCCCAAAATAAGCTGCCCCCCAGTTTCCTGCTCCTCATAGCTATCTAATGAATCAATCGATTGCTCCATCACTGTTCTGTGACATCATTCCTGGCAGTGCCAGAGTGGCAAGAATGACACCACCACATGCTGAGAACACTGACTTACTGACAAGACCATGCAACAATGGTTTCCCAAAACACCACTGGTGTTGAAATCACAGCCTAAGGCGGAAGGAGGAGCTGGATATAGAATATGTTGAGTTTCCCTGAACAAATCAATGCCATCCTCTCCCTTACAAGTTCAAATAAGAGAGCTGGGGACATAGAACGGGCAGTGACCTCTTAGAAACCGTATCTAATTGCACCAAATATGCACAAACAAAGGGGAAAGGCTAGCTGGGAGGTTTTCCCTCTTTGGTAGGAGTAGGGCATGCCTTAGCTTGCCTTCCCTGTTGTGAGAAGAAATTAGAAGGAAATATCAATCCCCAGGATTAAAGACTGCTCTTTTTGAGTATTTATGTTTCATTGGATAATATTCATAGTTTATATATCTGGCAACCCAAACTTCAGGGTTAAAATCTGGCTTTAATTCAACTGTAAAAATTAATGCAATTATGGGACCCAGGTTCCTAATCTCAGGTACTTTGTAGTAGGAAAAGCCCAAATGACTTCTGGAGCCTGTGGATATAAAAGTCACATGGTTTTGAAGTTACGATCTGGAATCTCTATAATCACCAGATTCAACTATTTGACAATCGTTGAGTCAATTATAAATAACATATTTAAGGTGGTTTTTTTCTTTAAATCTTCTCCCAAGCAGACTATACTCCTACCTGCTTCTCTATAAGGCAGAGAGAGAGAGAGAGAGTGAGAGAGAGAGAAGGTAAAACAGACTTATTTAAGGAGATGATGAATAGGAGGGAAGATAAAAGGGGAAATGGGAGAACCACCCCAAAATAAAAAAAAGAGTGCCCTCACCCCAAACAGAATGGGTTCAATTTTTTTCTTAAAAAAAAGGGCCAAGGCCAGCCAGGTGTGGTGGCATATGCTTGTAATCCCAGTACTTCAGACACGAGGATCGCAAGTTCAAGACCAGCCTCAGCAACTTACTGGTGCCCGCTGAAACTTAGTGAGACCCTGTTTCAAAATAAAGAATAAAATAGGACTGGAGGTGTAGCTCAGAGGTAGAATGCCCGTGGGTTCAATCCCCAGTACCACAATAAACAAACAAACAAACAAACAAATAAATAAATAACAAGTCTTTGTAAATTAGAAAAGATTCATAATTTACATTTGTAAGAAAAGATGAGAAGTGAGTGCAATCAAGGAAGCACAATTTTGAAGCTTTTGGGTAAATGGATTGATGAAATAGGTCAGGGCTTGGGTTGATGGAAGATGGAAGAGCTTCAGTATGGGAAGACAGTTTCCAATTTTGGCCTCGGATTTTCTTTTCTTTTTTTTCAACTGGCAGTCGGCTCACCTCTCCACAGCTCAATAACTTTCTCTAGCCAAGGGTGGTGGCACATGTTTGTAATCCCAGTACCTAGGAGGCCGAGACAGGAGGATCGCAGGTTTGCGGCCAGCCTCAGCTACTTAGTGAGGCCCTCCGCAACTTAGTGAGACCCTGTTTCAAAAGTGAGGAATGAAAAATAGGGCTGGGGGTGTAGCTCAGAGGTAGAATGCCCCTGGGTTCAATCTCCAATACTGAAAAAAAATAGCTTTCTCTATAAGAATAGATATATTTTATGCCCTACTTTCATCACAGGAATACTGCAGGGTCAAATAAGGTGATGGGTGCAAAATTCTTTTGAAAAATAAGAGCTCCATATGCAAATGTGTTGTGAATAGTATACATTATTTAATATTCTATCACTTTTGCATTAAAATATGGAGTGAAATACAGCTTTAAAAACATCACTTTGATCTTCATACTCTTTTTCCCAAAGGAAAATGAAAGTTTGGAAACCGTTAGTTCTACTTGACTCTGGTAATTGGTAAAAAGAATATGTTATGCTACATGCATACAGCTGTAATTATGTGCAAATGAAACCATCACATGAAGTTGCGTTGTTGGTAGGTTTACTTGAGCAGATAAGCGTTTCTGACCAAGGCATGGACTAGCATTCTTGCTTGGACCTTGCTGTCATGTGGATCTGGTTGCTCCCCAAAGGTCCATGTGTTAAAGCCTTGGTCTCCGGGCCATTGTGCTATTGAGATGTGGTGGATACTTTAAGAGGTGGGGCCTGCTAGGAGGTTTTGGCTCCTTAGGGCATGTTCTTGGAGGAGATATGGGTTTCTCCGTCTCCTTCTTTTTAAATCTGTTTCCTGGCTATCATGAAATGAGTGGCTCACCTTACCACTCTCTTCCTGGTAGAATGTGTTGCCTTGCCACAGGCCTGAAAGCATTGGGGCCAATGGATTATGGGCTAAAACCTCTAGAACTGTGAGCCAAAATAAACTTTTCTTCTTAATAAGTTGATTACCTCAGGTATTTTGTTATAGTAACAGAAAGCAAAGTCATATAGATCTGAAGTGGTCAGTGGTTCATGTGTTTAGAAGCCCTGGCAGAACATCTTTGCACTGCCTGGAGGTACTTAGATACAAGAGTGCAAAGGGGTATCGGGCCAGAGTTCATTGGCCTGTTGTCCCTAACATCTGGACTCAGACATTCCAGAGACCAAGAGTCGTCATTCCCCCAAAAATGCCTGGAGTCACACGCAATAGGTTGTCTCTGTGAATCTAAAAAACAGCTAGCTACCTGCTCACGGACTCCAGCAGGCCTTCCTCTTCTAAGAATCTGCTCTGGCAAAAATGAGCAGGTTATATATAGGGTGACCACATAATTAACTATTCAAATTGGCACACTATTAAGAGTGAAAGGGTGGTAACAACTGTGCCAAAGCAACAGACCTCAACAGTTTGTCCCAGAAAAACCACAGGTGGGGTTATCCTAGTTTCATGTCTGATTGTTCTTCCAGAGAATTTTTATTAGTATACAATATAGTACAGAATCAACTTAGGATAATGAGAGAAAAATCATGACCTCTTTTTTCTAGCTCCCACAAGAATCAGTTTTATGGAATTTCAAAAACATCTTTCATAATGTAAATAAGTTTGAAATCAAAAGGACTTGGATTTGAACTGTGTGTGGGGGGGGGTAGTGGGGATTGAAACTTTAAGGGGCAATCTACCTTCAAGCAACATATCCAGCCCTTTTTATTTTTTGTTTTGAAATAGGGTCTCGCTAAGGTTGCTGAGGTTGTCCTTGAACCTGGGATCCTCCTGTCTCAGCCTCTCAAGTACTGGGATTATAGGCATGCACCACGACGCCTGGCCTTGGATTTGAATTCTAACCTTACTGTCTCTTAGCTGTGTGACTTCAGGCTAATGGAATGTAAACTTTCTGAGTCTCAGTTTCCTCACCTGTAAACATAGGGAAAAAACGTGCCGTATAGGCTTGTGTTGAGGGTTAAGTTAATGTACATGAAGTATTTACCATAGAGTTTAGCACATAAAACAAATATTAGGCTGCATTATTATTACCAGTGTCTTCCCCCCCCCCTTTTTTTTTCTTTTTGCGGTCCTGGGGATTGAAACCAGGAGTGTTTTACCTCTGAGCTACACCCCCGGCCCTATTTTTTTAATACTTTATTTTGAAACCGGGTCTCATGAAGTTGCGGAGGGCCTCACTAAGTAGCTGAGGCTGTCCGCGAACCCGGATCCTCCGGTCTCTGCCTCCCAAGTACTGGAATTACAAGCATGCGCCACCACACCCAGCAGTGTCTTCCCTTTGACTGACTCCTGCCCATCTGTCTGCCAGCCTGTTTTCCAAGCCACCTGGACCACACACTGTCTGCACACCAGAACCTGTCTTACCTATTTCACAAAACAAGTCAGAATTCTGATGTTCATGGAGGCCTAAACTGTCTGAGGAGGTGATCAATATACATTGTTCTGTTGGCTATTTGCCACCCTGCTTAAAAGCACTGAGCTTGCAAAGTGGATATTGAGCATATCACAGCAAACGAGTCATACAAGGCAGAACAACTCTTCTGTGCAGGGCTTTGGGACTTAACAAATGGTGTCATGCCCTAACAGTTGCTATTAACAACATATGGATGGTGATTTTTTTTTACCTTAAAATACCTTTTTTATCACTTTCTATGAAGTCTTTGAGAGTTCAGTGCTCTGTCTGCTCAAAAGGTGGCTGTTCCCTGAAGTGTTTGGTATTTTCCTGGGGATGAACTTTCCAAGAGTTGACCCACGACCGTAACTCTCAACCGCCTAGCTCATCCTTTGATGCAGGGTGGCCCTGACAGAACTCTCCTAACAGATACACAGTTAACCATGTTCACTGCATTTTTTTAAGTCCAAAGACACCTATTTTACTCTTTGTTAACTCTAGGAATTGGCTAGACATGGAGGAGTATGGCAGTTCCCTTCTCAGATAATGATGACAAAATAATAAAGATGAGCATTTAAAATACTGTGAATTGCAGTAGAAAGCAGAATAAGCATGAAGCATGATATTACAACTCTTGTACATTCAGGTTGAGGCCTGGGAGAAAGCCCAGCATGAGTTTGGGAATAAAATGTTCATCAGCATTTTTCTAAGGTCTTACAGTCATGAGAGGAGCAGGATCGGTTCCCACCATGAGAAACTACAGTCATGAGAGGAGCAGGATCGGTTCCCACCATGAGAAACTATCGCAGTGTGGCTCTGTGCCACTCTTAGAATCCAATGAGCATCACAGAATGAGCCATCACAACCTCAGGAGCAAGTTTACAAGTTGCCCCAGCCCCTCTGCCATCAATAATGCCCTTTCTTGTTTCAGCCAAACCTTAGCCATGGATCTGGAGCTTCTTTGATACCACCCAGTATGAGGATGATGATGATAAGACACTGCCCCCAAGTTCTTTAACATGTATCACTTCAGATACTAATCACAGCCTAAACGGCCAGGAATAGTAGAAACATGCACACGCACATGCACACGCACACGCACATACACATGCACAAGGACACTGAAAAGAGAATGTAAATAGTGGAAACTAGCTCTTAAGAAGCTTTGAAATTGTTTAATGATGCCTCTCAAATACTTAAAAAAGCATTCTTAGTATATCATCATATAATCACCAGAGTATATCCAGGTTTTCTATCTGCTTCCAAATCCTGAGTACACAGATTAAAGGCAGAGAGAGCACTGTTGTCCTGGTAGAATCCTGCCAGTAGGATTTGCATGGATTTTCTACAGTGAATAATTCTGAAACCTCTCTTATAATGCATTGTTTCCAGCTGTTAAAACACTTGGCAAATGTGGAACAAATTTTATAGAATTTATTATTTATTAACCTCAAAAAAGATGATTGTGCCATAAAATGGACAAATAGAATAAACTAGCAAGTAATTTAAAAACACCTTATATATATAATAAGAAAGATCTAGATTAAACATTCAAAGCTCCTTTGGAATATCCAAAATGTGCTTGTGTCCTCTCATATTTTTGTATAAATAGTTTTATGTTTACTTGTAAATATTCATCCTGATTTCAACATAATACTTGTAATCTTATAATTTTGGTTTTCAAAATTATTTATTTTCATATTAATCTATATGACAGCCCATATTTGCAATATTAAGGGGGGCAATACTATCTAATTATTGTGCTATAGGTTATTGGAATGCAGCATGTAAATCAACACACATGCTGAATAATATATATGAACTGACTCTAAAGATTATCTGTGGGTTTAAAAACAAAACAAACCATAAAAGCCCCCCAAATAGGAGTGCGAGTCATTGTACATTTTGTATTTTACTTAAAAATCCAATCCAGATTATCATCAATTCCTAGTTCAGAAAAGTCTTTTGTAGAGAGGGAGCCTTATATTCTTTGGTAGGCCCTGTTTGTGTACGACAAAGTCCATCCAGAGAGGCCTGCTAAAGAGCATTTGGTTTTCCTACAGTGCCACCTTGTGGAGTACTCAGAGAAGGCAGCCAGACTTGAAAAGCTCCCTCTTACAACTATATGTCCCTACCTGTGCCCAGGAGTACTAGACTAAGTGACTTAGCACAGTGAATGCATTTTTGCAGAAACCCAAATCAAATGGTTTCAGAATGTAAATATCTGTAATGACTTTATGCTTTAGAATTTCTCACCAAGCATTCTCCAAACGACTGAAAAGTCATTCAAGCTCCATTTTTGATTAGTGTATACATTCTGATTCATGTGAACTTGGGTTCCTTTTAAGCATGGGTTAAAAAGAACTTGGGTTCCTTTTTTCTATCAAATAATATTCTGTGTCATCTGTGAAAGTGTCCAACAGAAGTAACTATGGGAGCGTGTCAGCCAATGAGCTATAATTATACCTTCTTGGAAAGAGGGATGTGATGGCCTGCATACAACACCTGTTCCTATGGACCGACTTCATTCCTAACGGCTGATTATCTTAATAGTGATAACAGAAAATAAAAGACCATGATGCATGGCTCAAGATTTTGTTTTTAACATAATGTTTCCTTGTATTATAAAATATAGGATCATTGGTTGAAATTGTTTCTTTTGTTGATCATCAGAATGTTTCATTTTTAAAGTTTGTGAGGTTTCCTGCTGCACAAAGTTGTTTCCTGCCAGTCTTATGTAAATGGTATATATTGGGAGTAATGATCCATCTATCAAAAGAAATATATAAGTCACTGCCTTGAAAAATAAGTACTCTTCTATTTCCATATAATATTTTCTTATGTCCAGCATTATCTTTCCCTAGAAAATCTTTCCTCTAGCTTAGCATGCACCATACCCTGGATTTAATCCCCAGCACCACAATATATAAATACATAAATAAAATGAAAACATTCTTCTAAATGAGCCCTACTCCTCATAGAGGGCTTTCTCAAATATGTTCTCTAGATAAAAATTCTACTTTATCTTAAATGGAGCTATCAGATATAATGCACATACCATATTCACCCATTTAAACTGTACAATTCAGTCATTTTTAGTATATTTACAAAGTTGTACAATCACCACCATCTAATTTTAGAACACTTGCATCACTCCAGATAAACACCCTGTGCACATTAGCAGTCACTCCTCATTTCCCCTTTCAGTCAACCACTAATCTACTTTCCATCTCTCTGGATTTGCCTATTCTGGAAATTTCAAGTAAATGTAATCATACAATATTTGCCCCTTTGTGTCTGGCTTCTTTCACTTAGCATAATGTTTTCAAGGTTCATTCATGTAGCATGAATTAGTACTCTATTCTTTTTAATGGCAAAAAAACCAACAACATTCCATTGTAGGGAAATACTACATTTTGCTTATCCACTCATCAGTTCACAGATATTTGAATTGTTCCTACTTTGGGGTTAGTATAAGTAATGCTGCTATGCACATTTGTGTACAAGCTTTTGTGCAGAGGTGCTTTCAATCCTCTTAGGAATATACCTAGGAGGAGTAGAATTTCTGGGTCATACAGTAACTATGTTTAGTATTTTGAGGAATTGCCAAACTGTTTTCCAAAGTGACTATACCATTTTACATTTCCACCAGCCAATATGAAAGTTCCAATTCTCCACATGCTTGTCAGCAGTTATTACTGTCTGTGATTACAGCCATCCTAGTGAATGGGAAGTGTTACCTCATCACGGTTTTGATTTCTGTTTCCCTGATGGCCAATGACGCTGAGCATCTTTCTTGTCTTTGTTGGCCATTTGTATATCCTCTCTGGAGAACTACCTACTTACATGATTTGTCTATTTGTTTGTTTTTTTTTTCTGCAGAGCTGGGAATTGAACCCAGGGCCTTGCAGGTGTTCTACCATTAAGCTATACCCCAGCTCTGCTTTACAACTATTTTTAAACTTGGTTATTTACCTTTGTTATTGAGTTGATTTTTTTTACATATTCTAGATGCAAGTTCCTTGTTGATAGATGATTTGTAATAGGTCTCCTATTCTGTAGATTGTCTTTGCACTTTGATAGTAGCCCTTGAAGCACAGAAGTTTTGTTTTTTGTTTTTTGTTTTGCGGTACCGGGGATTGAACCCAGGGGTGTTTTACCTCCGAGCTACACCCCCGGCCTTCACGAAGTTGCGGAGGGCCTCACTAAGTAGCTGAGGCTGGCCGTGAACCCGGATCCTCCGGTCTCTGCCTCCGAAGTACTGGGATTACAAGCGTGTGCCACCACGCCCGCCTGAAGTTTTTAATTTTGATAACTCTGACCTATCTTTTCTTTGCTTGCTGCATTTTTGATGTCACAAGAGCAGAATCTCCCTTAATTCACAATTTATCATGGTGGATCTAAAGACAACAGACATGATCACATCCTTGCAATTACCATACAGTATCTGCTGCTCTCCATTCAGTCAGATGTAGCCTGGGGTCAGAGCGCACAATGCCAATAGGTGCACCATGTTCCTCGCCGCATGGAGGTCTGGCACATGCTGTTTTTTCCACACCTGGAGCACTGTTCCTTCTAATGGAACCTGGGTTGTATAGAGCTACAGTCGATTGCAGAGTGGTTAGACCACTTGTGAATCTAAAATTCACATTTGCTAACCAAAGGTGGCTAAAAACTAATACAGTCTTCAGAAGCATTAGTACAGGCAGACAGTCCACATTAAAGGAAGTGAGAATCCTAGGGAACCAGCACTGGCTAAACCACCAATGGGATGGGGTTTCTGGGTGCCATGTTTGAAGAGAAACTTAAAAACTGAAATTCAAAAGGTAGACAGGATAGAGATGGGTCAGGAGATCAAAGATAATTCTTGAAGACAATTATTCCAAGAAAAGATTTGAGGAAGACACAGGGATCGTCCTTACTTACCGGAGGGGCTGACATATAGGAAGAACTCTGCTTCAGAGGCCAGGAAAACCCAAAGGTGGGGTCACAGGGAGAGGAATTTGGGATTTGATATAAAGAAGACTTCTAGCATAGTGTCCAACACAGACAGGCTGGGTAACTACTGTTGAATATCTCAGTACTCTGTATTGGGAGGGAGGGAAATGGGGAGGCAGGGGGAGCACCAAGTGCTGTGTGCATATATGTTACCTTCAATTTGATTTTCATTGTGATGTGAGACTATAATGCACCAATAAAAGCACATTAAAAAAAAAAAGAATGAGCCGGGCATGGTGACGCACACTTGTAATCCCAGTACTTGGGAGGTGGAGACCGGAGGATCTGGGTTCGTGGCCAGCCTCAGCTACTTAGTGAGGCCCTCTGCAACTTCGTGAGACCCGGTTTCAAAATAAAGTATAAAAAAAATAGAGCCGGGGGTGTAGCACGGAGGTAGAACACCCCTGGGTTCAATCCCTGGTACCGCAAAAGAAAAAAAAGAATGAATTTGCAGATTCAGGCTCCCAAACAATGCAAATGGCTAGCCAAACAATTAATGGATTCCCTGTCTCTGGAAAGACCCAAGCAGAAGGTCAGGGTAGAAAGGATTCCCACAGTGTGCACAGGGGTTGGGGGAACAAGGATGTGAAGGTATTTAGCTCTTCATCTAGAGCGAGCCCTGGCAGCAGGACTGCATGTTGGATCTTTTCACCCGAATTACCTCCTGCAATAAAGAAACTGACTTAAGAGGAGTGAGTACCCTGCACAGCACTGCCCACAAAGTGGGATCTGCTTTGAGAGTGGCCTCCAGAATGCATCTCTTTCCATTTGACCACACTGCTGTGAGTTAGTTCTGCGGTTCCTATAAACTCCAGGAGGCCATTACATTTCTGACACTATTATATAACAGCAAGAAGCTATTCACTACTTTTTCCAACATGGAAAACCCAAATTGTCCACTTAAGTTGAGAGGAGACTGAGGCCTACTATGGCTAGAAATTCACTTGGACCCTCCTGTGTGATGACTGTGCCCTATTTTTGACTCTAACTTCTAAGTTGACTAGTTATTTTACATGCATACCTAGCTTAAAGATGATTTTCATTACACAAGGTTGTTCTCCCCTGAAATTATATTCACAAAGTGACATATATGGTCTGAAATAAGAAGACTGATCCTACCTGATTGTGTGTGTGTGTGTGTGTGTGTGTGTGTGTGTATGTGTGTGTGGTACTAGGGATTGAACCCAGGGGCATTCTACCTCTAAGCTACACCCCCAGCCCTATTTTGTATTTTTATTTTGAAACAGGGTCTAGCTAGGTTGATGAGAGTCTCACTACTTGCTGAGGCTGTCCTCGAACCTGTGATCTGCCTGCTTCAGTCTCCCAAGTACTAGGATTACAAGCATGTGCCACCATGCCTGGCAATCCTACCTGATTTTAACGCTTGTATTTAAGGGACAAAATGTGAAGCTCTATTGAATTTTACTCCACAACCTTCTTCCTCAGCCGCATCCCTTGAAACATCTACCTGGATCCCTGCATCTCAACATCTGGTTCTTAAGTTAAGCAATAAAAAAAAGAGTTTAAAATGGAAGGATGGGGAGGAGAATGGCAAATGCAAATGCACAGCAATACTGAGCCACCGAGGACTTCACAATACCTGCCGAGTGCGGGGACGGTAGGGGAGGGTCTTAAGAGAGGGAGACTGAACAGGGTGAAAGCTCTGCAGGGGAGCCAGTGATGACTGCACGAGGAAGGAGCCGCAAAGCAATGCCTGCGCTCTCCATCATTTACCATCAGGGAACCAGAACTGTGAGTCTTTCCTGACAACATTTGCTTCTGATTCCCTCAAGAGCAAATAAACTGATCCTTGGCAGCGGGGAACAAGTAAGTGAGAATGAGAGATGCACGATTTCAAAATCATGGAAAATCCCTGTGGCCATCACACAAAATGAGCATATGTTTCCCAAGACCCCCCAAAACAAGATGAGCGGAGTGTGCCATTCTCTCCGAAAACCTCAGCACCTCCAGGATATGCAAAGTCCAACGATTCTAGTGTCTAGAATAGTGTTTCTTCTCATAACATGATCCTCAAACAGAAACCAACCAATCCAATGGAAGACTCCCAGAAAGGTACTGTTATTTGAATAATTCTTAATAGCCCTTGTTTGAGAATCTGTATTTGGGGTTGTGAAACTCATAGCAGGGACTTTGGGACATTGTTAAGTGATAAAGCCTGTGAGCATGAGGGATGCCATTCAATCTGAGGATTCAAACAGGCACTGGACAGAGGTGCTTGTCTGAGACGATAACCAGTCTGAATGATGCTGATTAGAACTTGCTGTGGGGCTTTGTGCACAACACTATACCTCTCAGAAATTTATTTCTCTTCTCCAGGAAATCAGAATGTTGTTTCAACTAACCTCTGAAGTCCTTGCTGCTCTGACAATTCACGATTGTACTTTTAAGTTTTTTCCCCAAATTCCCACCTTAGCTGGACATCCCTCCTTCTAGCAGCTGAACGCCCTGTGTGAGAAGCTAAATACACAGCAGCAAATTTCACCTCCCAGAAAGAAATCAATTAATTAACACATTCCACACACGGAGTTTTCCAGTCCATACACAGTGCATTTCAGCATGTCCTTCCCTGCGGAGAGCCCTCAGGAACGTTTCCTGTTACAGAACATGCAAGCTGTCAGCTAGTGTTCCCTAGCCTGGCTGCTCCAACAATTGGTACAAGTCAGTCAATCAATCGATCAGGGTGGGAGCAGGAGGAAGATAGAGAAAGAAAATAACATCAATAAAATTCACCTCCTTGTCCTTGAGGTTTAGAGTTTCTCAAAGTGTGGGTTTCAGGTGAGCTGATCCAGAACACCTGGGAAGGGTTAGGGAAGCATTGCAGACAGCTAAGACATCCATTTGAAGCAGCAGAGCACAGGAATCTGCGCTGCTGCCAAGCTCCTTGGTGACTCCCTCGCAGCCCTCGCGAGCGCCCAACATGAAGACCCAGGCTGTGAGAAGTACATAAATTGCATTGAACTGTCTGAATTAACCTTAAGAAGTGTGTGAGTCTGCCTAATGCCTTGAAAACTAACATTAAAGTCAGTGTCAATGGAAAACTAAGAAGGACTGGTTCTCAGGAAAACCAGGTTAAAATGGCTCTGAGTTTGAGGAGCCTGCAGGACATTAGAATGGCATGTGAGGCAGATCTGAGATGGCAATTATCAATTTAGACAGGAGGGTGAGGAAGGGAGGGCAGGGGAAAAGCAGAATGCATGAAAATTTGGAAAGATATTCATTACTATATTAAAAGGGGTCACATCCGGGTGGTAAGATGGGTGGTGGGTGTTTTCAACTTTATATAATCATTCCTCTTGCACTGTTTGGATTTGTTTTTCAATAAGTATTATTAATTTTATAATCACCAAGATATCATTCTACTCCTTACAATATTCTTGAAAAAAAACACATTTAAAATAGCCTAAGGCTATTTTAAAGGTATTTTAAAGGTATGGTAGCACACACCTGTAATCCCAGTACTTGGGAGGCTGAGATAGGAGAGTTGCATGTTCGAGGACAGCCTCAAGCAACTTAGCGAGACACTGTTTCAAAATAAAAATAAAATAGGGTTGGGGGTGTAGCTCAGAGGTAGAATGCTCCTGGGTTCAGTCCCCAGTACCCCCCCCAAAAAAAGCTTGAAAACAAATAATTCCTTGAGAATTGAAAATCTAGGGCTGCAATCCTAATAAATATACTTTTAACTTTTGTTAATACATGAGTTAATCTAATATACAATGAAACCTTTGATAGATATTACCAAAGTTATATTCCCGCCACTCTGGATCTTTTGCTAAAAAGTTTCTGCAGCTTGGTCTCTATTTCTTACATCTTGTATTTTTCTCTTAGAAATGCTGTATAACATACCAGCTCTTCGCCTTGGATTCTTCATTTAAACTAAGAATGCAATGTAAACCCAAGGGTCAATGTGAGAATAGACATCTGTCATTGCTTCAAGGCTCAGGGGAGGCTTCCGAGAGCAGCACACATTGGAAAAGGGCCCTAAGGGGTGTTTGTCTAATCATTCTTTGAGTCTGTTGTTCTTTGAAAGTATTTATTGTGGGTCTGCTCTACACCAGGCACTGGGTACCATTACTTGGGATGGACTCCTGCCTTCCAGTTTACTAACTACAGGTAAGGACAGGGAAATAGACTAAGCAGAAGGAGGCTACCACTGGAGGAAAGGCAAGTAGGGAACCTGAAGGATATCTATTAGAGACCCTCAGCAACTTAGGGAGACCTTGTTTCAAAATAAAAAATAAAAAGGGCCGGGGGTATAACACTGAGGTAGAATGCCCTGGGTTCAATCCCCAATACCTACTTACCTACCTACCTACCTACCAACCAACCAACCAACCAACCAACCAACCAATAAACCAAAAGGACATCTGTTAGAATAAAATGTGTATGTTTTGAAGTAAGACTAGGAATGGGGTAGGAGCTGGGGATAGATCATTGCTGTCTCATGACTTAGATGAAATGCTTAACTTTGATTTCTGTCCTGCCTAGTGGGCCCCTGAGACAATGATAAAAGTAAGAAAAACAATTGTACAATTCTTGTACAAAAATAACAAATCAAAAATTTCCAAAATGGGGCCTGGTCACATTTTCCAATGCTTAACCCCAACCTAAGCTCCTTAATTTCAGAACCCCACCATGATCTATTACCATGTGCCAAATATATTTCAAAGTTACAACATTATCCCTTATGGGGGATACTGCACAGGAAGAGTAGATTAAAAATAAAAGACTTGACATTCCAAGGAGAGTACTCCAGTGTGATCACAGATGCCCAGGAGCAACCAGAAAGTCGACACCTTTCTAGGCTGAATATATCACTAAAGTCTGCTCAGCTCAAGCGCCTCCCTACTCATCAAAGCTCTGGCTTAATAGTGAGGCTACTTCATTCATTCAGCCCACTGATACCGAGCCTCTGGGATTGTCAGGTAAGGTGGTAGCTATTGCTTGTGCTGGGACTGCATTCATCTCCGACATACCCATGAGAATACACCCAACACCCCCGGCACACCTCGAGTCCTGAACTCACTTTCAGTTAACCATGAGGACACTCCTTTGATGCTTACGCACTGACTTCATAGCATGAAATTAATCAAATTTTACATTAAGAAATGTGAAAAGAGCCAGGTGTGGTGGCACATGTCTGTAATCCTGCTACTTGGGAAGCTGAGACAGGAGGATCATAGGTTCAATGCCAGCCTCAGCAACTTAGCAAGATCCTGTTTCAAAATAAAAATAAAAAGGGCTGGGGTGTAGCTCAGAGATATAATACCCCTGGGTTCAATCCTCAGTTACCCCCCATCCCTAAATGTGAAAAGATGCATATATCTCAAATGTTAATATTGGGATATCTGAATAGTGGGTTTATAAGAATTTTCCTTCTTATAGCTTTTGTATTTTTCTACCTCTACCTTATATTCACTTATTGTGCACCAAGACCACTAAAATTCTGGCAAGTAATTATAGTATCAGGATGTATCCCTAAATAAACACCAAAACTAAATATTACTGAAGTTAAAACAACTCCAAATCAATTACTAAACTTATACATTTAAACTCATTCACCTAATATAATGCTCTTAAGAAAAAAAAAGAAAGAAAACAGACTGGACAAGAACTGGCTATTAAGACTTAAAAATACTAAATAAACTTTCTCTATTCACTCCCTTTTCCACATTTTAATTTCTGTTGATTCCAGCCATAAATCACGTTTCATCTGCAATACAGGGCTTCCATTCTCCCGTGTTTGAAATTTTAATCAAATTTCCTTTCGTTGCTAATTTATAATTTGTCACTAGAGGGAGTGGTTGGTCTTTTTTAAAGCAAGTTTTTAAGCTACTTAGAAAAACATTTTTATTTTTTTCCTTTTACATGCCTAATTTAACATAATTTTGAAATACAAATATGTCCTAAGGGTTCTGAGTGTCTGTGCAGTGCCTGAAAAGACTTCTAATTTCCCATTATTTTTATTACAATTTTGTAGCAACTCCAACGGAATCCAGCACAATTTTGATGCTGACAAGTTAACCATCTAATGATGTAATTTTTTTTTGCATTTGAACTGTTTTGAAAATGAATTCCTTCACATCACTAGCATCACAAGTACATTACTTTTACTTTCACAAATATATAAGAGAAAGCCAGTGTTCTGGGAGCTAGTTTTATCCTTTAATAAACATTGATTTTGAAGCAATTCTGAAGAAATGAATTAATGAAATGTTCCAGATTATAAGAAAAAATTATTTGAAATTAGGTTTAAGAGAAAGATAAAACACAGTGCTTGATACATACTGGATTGCAATAAATACTGAGGTTGACAACAGTGATTAAAAAATTCAGATTCAGGGTTAGTCTAATTTTAAGCTGTCTCCTATACCTTCAATCTTACTGAAAAATGAAAACTGAAATTCAGATGTTAACACCATTCCTATTTGTACAAGTCTCATCATCACAGGTAAATTTCACACATTATCAGCCGACAAATTCTATAAATAACTTCAATAACAGCTTCGAACAGGAATTTCTAAATAGTAACGTAAGCAGTGTACGATAGTGCTCAAGCTTTTCCGCCCACCCTACTTATCAAGGACATTTTGGAAGGGGCTGAGGGCTGGGTTAAATCTTGTTTCCCTGGCCTGCCACCAACACATCAATCAATGACAAAAACACAGACACTGACAATGGATAGAGGCTCTCTGGCATGATCATGGAATAAGAAGGGGAACACGTAAACGCAGAAGGCTAACGTGTCTCGTACTCGCCAACGCCACGCTGACATTAATCATCAATGTTTTTCTCCATTAGCCCAGCTCTGAAAGTCACAGCCTGCTTGTTCCGAGGAGCACGAGGCCAGGAGGGCAGAAGGCCATTTGTGACCTGCTGAATGTGTGCACTCTGAAAGCACAGCAAACCCCAGCTGTGGTGCTTTGATTCTGGGGTACTTTGGACAATGGCTAGCCATTTGGAGCTTTAAAACCATGGGGGCTTTTCTGTTTCTGAACCATCAAAAGGTGTATTTTAAAGGGCAATTTTTCTTGCCTGAAGTGAAGGAAAACACTCTCAGGTAGCAAATATCTCATCCATCAGATTGGAATGAAGGCACACATCCAAGTCAACTGAGTGTGAGAAAACCACACCCCAGGACGCGCTCCACGATGCCCTGCAGACGCATTCATCTCCTGGCTGAGGCCACTTGACCAAGGATCAGTTAGCATTCATTCTGGGGAGCGAGCTCTTAATTCCTTCAATTAGCATGAACTAATGAGTTCCTGGTTTGTACATGATGACAGGTTCAGAGACTTTCTGGTAGCTTCATTGGGCTCAAAAGGACATTCAGTGGCAGAGCTTTATCAAAACAAAATAGCTTGCTCCCCTTTATCTCTCTCTGTTTGGTCTCCTGAGCCTTTGCCGTACAGCCAAGGGCAGAAAGTAAACAGGCTGTAAAGCTTGATACTGCCTTTCAAATAGCAATGCCAACGTTGTTTTAAAAGCAGCTCCAACTTTAAAGGTTAATTTGGGGCTTTATCTATGGGGAAGAAGCTAGGATAGGGCAAGTTATTTTTATAGTAAGACAAATTAAATCTTAGCCCAAACTACCATAACCAATGAAAATATTTCATGAGTTTTGTATTTTGGGGGTTTTTTTCTTTTTTTTTTACCACCAAAAGGGCATCCAGGACGGACCTGGAAGTCAATACCACTTAGGTGGACTTACTTGGACATTTAGTCATTCCATTTGATCCTCAGATTACTGTTGGTTGTGTATATGAGAAGTGCTGCGGAAACAGGAAGTGTCTGTCTGTCTGTCTGTCTAAAACACAAACCTTCCTGGGTTAGCAGAGGTAACAGGAAACAAATTCCAGAAATGGCAGGAAATGCCAGGGGAGTGAAAGGCTGGGCACCCTCCCAGCGCTGGCCACCTGCCAAATGCCACACAACCACATCACAGGCATCCATGCGCGCTGACTTCTACTTGAGGGAAAAGGGGAACTTGGGTGTTCAAAGACGAGAGGGCTTCCCCCAAATAGAAAAAAATCAAATAAACCCACAAGAAAATGAGGCGCTTCACTAAAGCATTCTAAAAATGTCACAGCCAGCAGTGCAGGGGATGTGGGGACAAAGGGAACGCAGAGGGTGTTGAAAAGGATGGGGATGGTTCAGAAAGGTAAAAATAGATGCCTTTCTATGGCTGCTAGATAGGATCATTCTTCCCAAGGAAGCATGCTTTGGGAAGGATATTAAAGTTCTTTTCCCCCTGGTTAATAAAAGGGGGGACTGTGCTTTTCCAACAGAAGTCCGGCAGTTCTTGTCATCTATATCGACTGAAACAAATGACATCTAAAGCGAAAAGGACAAAGCAGGGAGTTCCAAAGGCCTTGGGAGACTAGGTATTCTCTGGCCAAAATGCACCATGCTTAGATTTTCCTACTGAGTGATCGGCCCCATGGTCACTCCTGACCTTAACAGAAACTAGGCTCTTGCCATCCACTTTAGTCCTACGAATGAAATGAGGGATTTGGAAGTTATTTAGAGGAGTGTGGTGAAAAGAGGGCAGGATTAGTCTTTGTAGACTTAGATAAGTGACCCTGTTTGAGTGACATAACCTTGCTGAGTCATTTACTTTAAAAATGTGGGCGTTATGCTGGATGATTTAAAAAATCATCTGTAGTTCTAAAACTGTGGTCTCATTCTCTTTAGAGGAACAATATTAGTATATATAGGAACCTTTGAAATTAATCTTGTGCTCAGTAAAGGAGGCAACAGATGGGATCTACCTGCCAGAGGAAATCCTCCCAGTCTTGCAAAGTCCATTCTCACAACACAGTAGTTTAGATAGGACTCAGTTTCTTACACCAGGGAATCCAGAGAAGAGATAGCAGACACCTCACATGGCATTCTGCAAATGCAATCAGAGACATCCATGAAGACCACAGCGTGGGCACTCATTTCTATGTTCTGTGGATAGATGTCCATGTTCCTAAGAACATAATGTCTATGCTCTTCGAAAGATTCTTGATGTTCCCGGGGTTGACAACCAGAGAGACTTAGAGCACTGAAGAAAACCCAAAAATAATTACATGAAACTATAGCACTCGGGAGAAACACAAAATGTCATCATAAGACTCTCAGAATTTATTTCTTCATTAGAAAGTTGAGAAAACTAGGCTCTCACATCCTGCCTTTCCTTCTAAGAATGGAGTGTGTGAGAACTTCCCTGGCACAGAAATAGAAGAACAGGGAGGCCAGCAGATCCATGTATTAACATTTACTGTTGTTCCATTCTCTATTTGCTAAAACATTTGACCTATTTACAAAGATCATACATCTTCTTCTCTCTGACACTTGCCTCCCATGATAACCTAGTGGGGATGGAATGACCAAGTCTCGGTTGCCTGCTCTGACACATTCGTCAGTTTGGAAGTGGCTCCTCTTGGCCACGACCTCTACCTAGCTTGTGGGAGAGAGCTGTGAGATTCTAGCAAGGCCTATTTTGTGTTTACTGGAAGCAGCTTCCTGCCCTAAAGGAAGAGAGGAATTGATTACTAATTCCTTTGAAATATTTCCTTTTGAGCTGTGGCTCCCCTCCAACTGAGCAGACACAAGACGTATTGTAACTGATATTCACAGTTTATTCAGAGATAAAATTTTGGCCAATGGCTGCAACCTCCGTGCTTCTCTGGATGCCCAACCTTTACCCAAGAGGCCAGTCTGACTGAAGCACTGACCTTTATCCCTTCATCCATAATAAATGCCCAGTCTCAAAGTGTCCATGCCAGAAGGCTAATCTCAGAGGAAGTCAGGGGCATGTGGAAGAGTCTCTGAATTATGTTGCCTTGGCTCTACCCTATGATAAGCGAAGGTCTCTTTGGATATATAAGGGCTAGTAGAGGTATATGGCAGCTAGATCAGGCCCTAGGAAACAGTCTGCATTTCTATAGAAATATAATGTGAGTCACTTTCTAGTAGACACATTAAAAAGCAAAACTATATTTCATTAATAGATTTTAGCCCAATATATCTAAACTATTATTATGATTTCAACACTTAATATTTGTTTTATTTTGAAATTCAGAGTGTGTTTTGCACTTCTCAGACAAGCCATATTCCAAGGGCTAAGTAGCCACACACTGCTAGACTGCTCTACTGCATAGCGGAGGTCTGGGGTAGGAAACTTCACTCTATTAAAGTAAAAAATCTAACAAAGTGCTTAGGTGTTTAGACTGCAGGGTCAGACTTCTGGAGTCTACCTGTCAGCTGTGTGACTTTGTCCAAGCTACTCACTTTTCAAAGCTTCAGTTATCTTCAGTAAAATGGGTCTAGTACCTGCTTCACAGAGCTGCTGGCACTGAGAGAGGGCTCAGTAAATGCAGGCTACCATTACTCTCTTCTTTGCTCCTTTATCCTACTCAATTTAACAAAATTTATTGAGCACCTTCTATAGATTAGGTGCTGTGAGACATAAGATAACTCCATATTCTCTACTCAGTATAGAATACTCCATTGTCTATGAGGAACTCAAAATCTAGCACAAGGAAGGGCTATTTACATCACTAAATGTAATAGACAATGTTTAAAATGTGAAAATAGAGGTAAACACAAAGCATTCTTAAAGTACAGAGGAAGGAAAACTTCAGTAGTATGCTAGAAAGAAAGACACAAGAGGATGAGTGTGATTTGTAGTGTCTGCCAATTTCCATGATGCAAATATACTCACCGCAACTCATTTCAAGTTGCCAAAAGTAGTACTGAATATTTGACAAGCAGCAATCTGTTCTCCCTAGCCAGCATGAACTAGCTCCAGCACAGCCCTGGAGAAACTTCAGCCAAAGTGGGCTATCAGCCCAGCCTTGAAAGACAAGTAGGAGAGGAAGGAGCACTTAGAGTAAGCAGGAAGGAGGAGTGGAAAAAATTAAGAGGGATCAAAGTGCATCAGGAGTTAGAAAATAATACTCCATCTTTGGGATGGAGTAAAACATACCTTAGAGGATACAATAGGAAATGACTGGAAAGATAGCTGGGGATCAGACCATAATGGAAATGGAATGCAAGAATAGGAGAGGGATTTCTTCTATCAAATAGGGAGTTTATAAAGGCCTCTGAGTCGGAAAGTAACAAGAATTAAAATGTAGCACTTTCTATTGCACAAAACACGAATGTGTGCATTATCTCACTTTTCCTTAACACAGACGTGTGTAGAACCCTAGAGGTAAGAGAGGTGACATTCATCTCCACAGAGTAGATATCACCATCCTTGTAGTGGGTTAAATACTGGCCCCACAAAAGACACCTGCAGCAGAACTGCAGAATGTGACCTTGGCTGGAACAAGGGACTTAGCAGATATCATCACAGTAGAGATCTTGAGATGAGATTATCCTGGATGAGGGTGGGCCCTGAATCCAATGACAAATGTCTTTATAGGAGACAAAAAGGGAAGATACGTCTTAGAGTGACACATCTGCATACCAAGGATTGCAGCCCCCTGCCCAGAAGCTAGGCGAGGAACAAGGAATGGACTCCCCCCCACCCCCCGTGCCTTATTTAAGTCTTCTGTTCTCCAGAATGGTAGGAGAACACATTTCTGTTGTTTGAGCCCCCCCCCCCCAATTTGTGATAACTTGTTGTGGCAGCCTCAGCAAACTCACCCAACTCCTAAAAGGAAACAAACATGAGAACTGAGGCTTCGGAGGAAAAGTTACTCATTCAAACAGTTAGTCTGGAACCTGGCAAGGATGGCATAGAGCTCATGACAGCTTTCTAGTGCTCAATCTCTTGTCCTGCAGGCTTGGTGTCTCAAAGAACACACGGGGCCCAGGAAACAGGGAGCTGCAGGACTCGACCCCATGGGGCTAGAGCAAAATGCAAGCTTCACCTCCCCCTGGGAGCACAGATTCATGCTTTCTTTCTGTGGTTTCCTCACAGTGCCACCAGCCTGTACCCATGGATGTAAACACCCAGGCCAGGGTGACCTTCTGGTGCCCGGGCAAAATGCGCCAGCGTTGCAGCAGTGCGGATCCTCTGGGCAGCTTCACAAGTGGTTGTCCCTCCCACCCTGCTGGTGTGTACAGTGCCACCCTTCAGCCGTGTTCCAGAAAGAAAAGTCACTCGAGGAACTGAGTGATTGTTGCCACCACTGAAGGATTTGACAAGCATATCCCAAGGGTTTCTACCATCTTCTAGGACTCTGAGCATCCAGTGGGGGGCCTGTGGCAAGGTCGCCTCCAAGAACAGAGTGCAGCGTCACCAGCACATGGGTGTCAGGCACACACTGAACGTCTTGCTCCATAAACTCTGAGTACTTTGCCTTCTGGGGGGAATAAAATGGAATAACAAAACATGTTCCTGCAATTCAATGAAAATGTTATCTTCACACCTAGAGAAATTCCGAGAATCCTCAGGGCAGGAGAGGTGACATCAATCTTTCGCAGTGAGCACAGTCCAGGACAGAGTGGATCGATGGGCTCTGGAACACTTTCAGCCACTCTTTTTCCAAGTACAAACTTCAAGGAATTGTTTCTCTGCCATTCGCGCTGCCAGGGCTCTGCCCTTATTGATTTCAGTGCAACCACCATGGCTCCATGTGCCCCGGCACAGTCGTTCTTTTATTGTGGTTTCCGCTGAGCAACCAGTGTTGCTCCTTGGGGCTGACTTTCTGGTAGGATACAGCATGGTTGCTCACTTCAAGAGCAATGGAGATCATGTTCCTCCAAAGGGATCTTGAGCATCAGAAATAAGACAGCCCAGGGCTTCCTCTCTTTGCAGACAAGACCCTCCTCTAGACACCTATGTTCTGAGAGAGGCACCAACAGCTATTGCAGCCTAAAGCTGGCATAGGAGCTGGAGCAACAGCAAAGCCACCCAGGAGGAATGAAGTGACCGCCAAAGTTCCAGCCAGGATTCTCTACTGGATCTTCCAGAAGGAAAGATCACTGGGAAATCATCCATTATACCCTTTCAGTTAGTACTGGGGATTAAACCCAGTGGCCTTCTACCTACAAGCCACACCCCCAGCCCCTTTTTTAAACTTCTGAAACAGGGTCTTGCTACAATCCTCCTGTCTCAGCCTCCCAAGTACTAGGATTACTGGTGTGTGCCACCATGCCCGCTTTTCAGTATTCTTGACACCCTATCCCCAGTGAACTGAAAAGGGACCGTGACTATTCTTCTTCTTATTTTTTTTTTTTTTTGCTTCAATGTCTTCACAGAGCAGGAAGCCATGTGGTGAATCTAGCTAACATCACCAAAAGTGATAAATGCCGAACACAGCTCACAAAGAGGATCTCACCTTAACATCTTCTGAACTTTATCCAAACCTAGTCCAATGATGTGAGGTTTTATTTTTGCATGAGGTTTCCAAAGGTTAGATCTTTGATTTAAATTACATGCAGGTTTGCTATAGATTCGGGTATTTCTTCTCATTTAGTATCTCCTTTTACTGGTTTTGCCAGGGAGGGTGGTTTGTTCTGTGGCTACTGGAGAATTTCATGTGAGCTGAGTTCAAGCTGTTGAGGCTTTGGGACAAGGATGCTGTCACATCTATCTGGGCACGAATCATCCTGGCACACTTCTGTGGTGCCCAGAGTCCAGCTGACCTCTGAGTAACACAGCAGCAGGGAGCTGAAGGGAACTCCTCAAGTCAAATTCATTATTTTCTTCAAAGAAAACTAAATCTATGGAAATTATCTCTGGGGAAGTCACACAGTGAAGAAGATCTAACACCACCTTAGAAACAGGAATACTCGAATCTGAATCTTGGTTGCAGCACTTACTAGCTGTGAAAACCTGGACAATCTGCCTAAGCTCTGAGCCCATTTACTCCTGCATAAAATATAAATAATAATATGCTGCCCACAACATGCTGATGAGGGCTGAGCATGCACAGTAGGCGCTTTCCTCTCCCCACTCTGCTCTCTAGAGAAGGAAATCCCATGACTTACTTCCACAATCTATTATCTTTCAAGTTAAGAATTCTGTGTTTCCCGTCTGTTGACATTATGTACATATGTGAAATTACCAATGCCAATCTCAATATCATATATTGGGAAGGAGATGGAGTGGGGAGGGAGCCGGGGGGAAGCTCACCAAGTGCTGTGTGCATGTATGTCCCTATCATTCTGAACTATATTATGATGTGAGACTAAAATGCACCAAGAAAAGTATAAAAATATTTAAAAAAGGATTCTGTATTTCCTTCAAGTACATTTTCTAGCCATTTAAGTTGTCTCCATGCTCTCTGTTCTCAAAGGAAATTAAAATATATCTCACATTTATCTGTGTGTGTGTGTGTGTGTGAGAGAGAGAGAGAGAGAGAGAGAGAGAGAGAATGTCGCTAAAATTATTCATGTCTTGGGAGACTTCAAAGCTAAATAGTAACAACTTTGGTATTTGTGTAGGATCTAGAAGATATACAAGAACAAATGGCTAAATAAATATTTGAGAAGTTGAAGTCCCCTTTACATTTTTCCTTGTTTTCTCTTGTACTCTTGACTGAGATGGACCTTTCTTTCTTTTTTTTTTTAACGATAGACCAAATCAACAGGAAACAGCTAAAAAAAATATAGTTATACAGGAATTCCCCTGACTGTGGTTGTTTTCTGATGTAGTCGTAACAGCAATTTTCAAAGTTCATGCCCAAATATTAGCAACTGTTTGGGGAATTCCCATTACAATTGATCCACAGGAATTTAGTTACTATTGGTAACCAGACACAAAAGAAGAAAGAAAGAAAGAAAGAAAGAAAGAAAGAAAGAAAGAAAGAAGGAAGGAAGGAAGGAAGGAAGGAAGGAAGGAAGGGACTAAATATGACTGATTTATAGGTTTCTTATCATTTGAGGCCCAACAATGAATACAACAGTTGGATTATCTTTCATCTATGCAAATTAGGTCTCTCCTTTTATTTATTTATTTGTGTGTGTGTGTGTGGCGGGGGGGGGGGTGCTGGAGATTGAACCCAGGAGCATTCTACTTCTGAGCTACACCTTCAGCCCTATTTTATTTTTTATTTGGAAACAGGGTCTTGCTAAGATGCTGAAGTTGTCCTTGAACCTGGATCCTCCTGTTTCAGCCTCTCAAGTACAAGGATTACAGGTGTGCACCACTATGCCCGGCCAAATTAGGTCTATTTAAAGCCATTCCTGTCTACCATTCTCTTCCCTTCTTTTTTAAAAGCATGGATTTGAAGCTGGATGTTTCCTTTGTGTTTTTGTTTCATCTACAAAATCATAATCACAGTTGGATTATAACTACTGAACTGTCACGTTGACTCGGTAGAAATCTCTGAAGGACTGCATCTTTTGAAAACATCATTCTCCATCGCCTCTGACATGAAAATGTACTGTTTTCTATACACAGGAAAACAAGAGAAAAAGCACAATCCACAGAAAGTCAGTGGAAGTAAAGGAGGATAGAATAATACTTTTCTCCTTTTTTCCTATCCAGAGACTGCCCTTGGCTCCTTCCTTCAGCTTGTGTTAGCGCCAGCCCAGCCTCTTAGGATCTCTCAAGTGTCTCTTAGAGGCTTTAGAGCCCTATGAAATTGTAATCTCAGCACTGATAAGGACAGGAAGAGCACTTCCTTCACAATAGGAAGAAAGCCAGGGAGGTCAGTTTACAGCATAGCCCCTGCCAAAGAGAAGCCCCATTCAAGGTACCAAAACCAAAATAGGCCACCTCTTGGCTCTGCCTGAAGTAGGACATCCTGGGACAGTGTTTTTGTTAGATAAATAAAAGGGTTGACCTGTTCAATTTGACTCTACCTGAAAATCAGGGATAAAATAAGCCTTCTTCTTTATTTGAAATTCTGGAATTCACAGAAAATGCTTTTTGCACTGGAAGCACTAATTGAATGAGTTCTTACCAAAATAAATTCAGCCACCAAAGAATCTGATGTTAAAACAGAAAAACTTTATATAGCACTACAACTAAACTCTCGAATTTTTAATCACTCAAAACTAGTTGAACAAGTGGGGAAAATATGACCATATTCTATGTGGGTTCTTTTTTTTTTGTGATCCAGGGGTGTTCTACATCACCAAACCTTCTTTTGTTTTTTGAGATAGGGTCTTGCTAAGTTGCCAGGCTGGCCTCAAACTTGCAATCCCCCCTGCCGAACCTCCTGAGTAGCTGGGATTATGGATATGCACCACCATGCCATGAACCACGAACCATAGTCTTAAATATGAAAAGTTGTATGCCACTGTGAAAACTACATTCTATAATACAGCAGCAATAAGCAGCTTTCTTTGGCATGGTATGTCCAAATGTCTGAGGGGTTTTTTTGGTTGTTATTACTGACAAAATGTGTGTGTGTGTGTGTGTGTGTGTGTGTGTGTGTGTATGTTACTGGGGATTGAATCCAGGGACATTTCACCTCTGAGCTACACACCCAGCCCTATTTTATTTTTTATTTTGAATCAGGTTCTCACTAAGTTTTTGAGGGCTTCACTAAGCTCCTGAGGCTGGCCTTGAACCTGTGATCTTCCTGCCTCTCAAGTACCAGGGTTAAAGGTGTGTGCCCCCATGCCTGGCTGTCAAAATGTTTTAAAGCAGCAAAGCCATTTGCAAACAAGATCTTAATAAGAAACCCTAACACAAGATCTTAATAAGAAACCCTAACGCGCAAAACACAAGTAGGAGATTTTTAATTGTTAAAAAATATTTTATACAATTCAATTATACTACCAAATTTACTCACTATAAAGCTAATTAATGAGAATAATGTGGTTGTTTTAATTTGCCCCAAAATCTTAAACTGAACATTATAAGTAATATTTGTCTTAGTACTTAAATTATGTCTGTATTTTCTTTTTTGGTTTCACGGTATTGAAAAATTCCCAATTAATACTGACATAGTTTCGGAGAATATCGGGTCTTAGTTTTTTGCCCTGCTGTCAAGATATTTTTCAAGTAAACATAGATGATGAAATAAGCTTTATTCAAAATATACACAAAGCAAGCAGATTAGAAGAGCTAATGCACTAGGATCTTCAGTGTGTTACCATTCTGTATTTCATTATAATTTTTAAATAGTTTATAATTGTTCACTTCAAAACTATTATAAAAATTGTCATCTTGATTAAATGCCTGTCTCCATGCCCTGTGTCTCTATATTTAAAGCACCATGACCATCAATAGGGTGACCCTGTAGCATGCTCCTACAATACCCTTGACCTTTATCAGCCTACATCAACTTGGTCTGACCTGCTAGTCTTCTTTTGATTCTCTACCTGCTTTTCTCTAAGATTCAAGTCCTGCCATTAAGAGTCTACTCAGGGATTGGCATCTAATTGCCAGATTTCAATCTCTAAGATTAGATGGATTTTTGCTTCCTATTGCCAAGTCTGATCAACTTAGCCTATTGTCTGAATAGGGTTCCTGACCCTCTTTCTTCTTCCCTCTACCCTGAGCCAAGGCCATGTACCTATTTGCCTTCTGGGTCTTTGACTATCAACTGTGGTTGGGACTTGCTATTTCTCTAGCCAAAAGGCCAGACATTGGTGGTTCTCCATTCCTAGAGTCAGTCACTTGAGGAAGAAGCTGATCTCTTAAGTAGATGAACTTGTACACCAGCCTTAAATAGCAGACATCGAGGGCCTCTCTACCTTGGCCTTAACCATGGGTTATCATCAATACTCCAACAAGACTTCTGAGTAGAGAATGAGAATACATAGAGCATGCTCTGCACAGAAAGAAACTAAACATGCACAAAATTAGAGCTAACCTGCAGATGCCAGAAAGGAGTGGAAATGAGGGCTACAATAATTACAAAAGCCCTACAAATTCACATGGGCAAACACTGTCTCTTCACCATGTAAATAAAACTTGTCCTCACAATGCAAATAATCACTAGGGCCCACCATGCTAACAGACAGGTATTGAAGGAAATAGGAAGAATCAGGCTCTGCCAATCCTGGCAGAAAGTGAAGTCAGGTAGAATTCAAGCCTGGAATTTGAAGACTGGATTGCTAATATGTATTAGAATTGTGTTTACATCCCTTTGTTTTTATATACTTTTATTGGTGCGTTATGGTCTCACATCATAGTGTAGTTCAAAGTGATGGGGACACAACACATGCAACAGAGCACTTGGTTTTTGGGCTTCCCCCTGGCTCCCTCTCCACTCTGTTCTCTTCCCCATACATGATATTGAGATTGGCATTGGTAATTTCATATGAGTACATAACATCAGTGGAAATGTTTCCTTCATTAATTCTCCCTACCTCCCACTGCCACCCTCCCCTAAACCCCCTCCATCACTCCACTGGAGTTTCTCCTCCATTATCTAAAGTCCCTCTTATGTCCCAATTACTCCCTAGCTTCTGCATATGAGAGAAAACATATGACCCTTCACTTTCTGTGACTGGCTAACCTCACTTAACATAATGTTCTCCAGGTCCAGCCATTTTCCTACAAATGACATAATTTTGTTCTTCTTTATTGCTGAGTAGAATTCCATTGTGCATATATCCCATAATTTTGTGATCCATACATCCACTGATGGACACCTAGGTTGGTTCCATAATTTGGCTATTGTGAATTGTGCTGCTATGAATATGGTATATCCCTTTAGTTCACTGTCAGTATTCAGCAAGTTCCAATGGGTCTCTGCTATGTTAATGGATCCAAAGAAGGGACTTCCTCTCATGTCACCCATTACCTCACAGGATAAAAAGGTCTTCAGTGTTTCCTTGGAGCAGGATGTCAGCTGAGGAACATGAAGAACCTCACAGGAAAGGCAAAAAACTGAGAAGAAAGGCCTGGGGGGCCTCAGTTTCCTTCAGGAGAATCTCCTCAAAGGTTGTGGGTTCTATTTCATTATTAACAAACATAGCTTTTCCCACATGCCTGTAATTTTTGGGTTCTCACTGTTCCTACTCTGGTGTTTCCTGTTAGCCACCAGTGAGGCTAAGGGCACACCAATGAAATGTAGTGAAGGCAGTGGAGTATTGGAGAATGTGATGTGGACCAGCCTTGACCATGGCTCTGTAGTGATGATCAATTATCAAGTGGTCAAGATAAATTAACCTCTCTCCATTTTCATATGTATATAATTATATATTCTTTTCCATAGGGTTATTATAAGGATTAAAAGAGGTAAGTATGGAGCCGGGCGTGGTGGCGCACGCTTGTAATCCCAGTACTTTGGGAGGCAGAGACTGGAGGATCCGGGTTCGCGGCCAGCCTCAGCTCACGCATGCGCGTGCGTGCGCACGCTCTCTCTCTCTCTCCCTGTCTCTCTCCCTCTCTCTCTCTCTCTCTCTCTCCCTGTCTCTCTCTCTCTCTCTCTCTCTCTCTCTCTCTACTTCG
>PVJS01018226.1:0-35135 GCA_004027185.1 Glis glis | reverse complement strand
TGTTGTCGGTTGAAATAGTCTGTATGTGTCTATTAGATCCATTTGGTCTATAGTTTTCTTTAGGTCTGAGCAATCTTTATTCATCCTTTGTCTGGAGGATCGATCTAGTGGCGTGAGTGGTGTGTTGAAGTCTCCCAATATTATTGTGTTTGGGTCTATTTGGGACCTGATATCCCGAAGTCTTTGTTTTATGAATGTGAGCCCAGGGGCATTCTACCCGGCCCTATTTTTTATCCTTTATTTTGAAACCGGGTCTCACGAAGTTGTGGAGGGCCTCATGCATTTCTTTATTATCAGTTTTAATGAGATATTTTGAAGGAGTAGATATAAATATGTGTGGTCAGTCAGCTCTCTTGAGTTGGAAGTTCAAGCAGAAGCCTTGATATTAATGCCAGTCAAAGCAAAATAATTTTATGTGAAAAAGTGGCCACTTTAATGATAATTAAAGATTTATGACCTTTATAATCTTTATAATCCTGATAACCACCTTAAAACTGTAGGAAATACATAGAGACATAGATGAAATTCTGTGGTAGTAAATGACATTGACCTATATATTGTAGTGTATGACAGAATGTGTAAACTTAGAAAAAAAAGTTCTTTCTCAGATCTTTTCCAAAGCCACCCTAATGCAACACTTCAGTTGCTTTTAAATGATAGATGGTAAGTGCAAAAACAGTTCTTAAAAGTATGGTCCAGTGGCTCCTGGAAGTCTCCAAAACCTTTTTAGGATCTAGTTTTAGGATCCCCTAAAGGGTGATTGAAATTGAGGTCAAGGCTAATTAATGTTTAGATGATTTAGATTTAATGTAATTATCAGGCGTTTGGATTTACATCTTCTATTTTATTATTCGTGTTTCTCGTCCTCCGTAGTTTGCTCTTCTACTTCCTCTCCCCAGCATGTTCTATTATTTGAACTTTTTAAAATCATCCCATCTTAATTTATTTTGATTTTAACGATATCTTTTTGTATAACTCTTTTAGTGGTTGCTCTAGGGATTACAAAAATACAAATGTATTAGTCAGTTTCATATTACTACAACACAATACTTGACACAGGCTACTTTAAGGAAAAGAGAGTCTTGTCTCATGGTTCTGGAGACTCAGGTCTAAGATTGGGCAGCCCCACTGGTTTGGGCTTCTTGCCAGGGTGGCATAGCATGGTGGGAGTTTGTGTTGGAGTGAATGCTCACATCATGATCCAGGAAGCAGAGAGAGACAGTGAGACAGAGAGGGAGAGAGGAACCAATGTCCCACAATCCCTTTCAAGGCACACCCCCAATGACCTAAGGACCACTCCCTAGGCCCCACCTCTTAAAGGTTCCACTACCTCCCCAAAGCACCCTGGGGACCAATTCCTTAACCCATGGGCCTTTGGGGGACATTTAATATACAAACCATAGCAACAAACTTAACATTTCAAAGACAATTTAGAATCATTATTTTACCACTCCAATGGAAGGTATAAAGCATACTCTTATATTGGTCTCTTTACTTTCCTCTTTTGTGTTTTAGTTGTTTTATATATTACATGTGCATGCATTGAAAACTTCCTCTGGCAATGTTTTAGTCCATGCTTTCAACCATAAGACACATTTTAGAATTCAAAAAGAGAAGAATAGCTTGTAATGTTTACCAGATATTTACCATTACTCTTATTCCTTCTTCATTTCTGAAGTTCCAAGTTTCTCTCCAGGTCATTTCCCTCCAAGCCTGAAAAACTAGTTTAGCTCTTCTCTTAAGCAGGTACACTGGCCATGAATTCTTAGTTTTCCTTTATTTCACAGAATTCTAGGTTACAGTGCTGTGAGGTAGAATCCCAATCAAGACCAGACTACCAAAGGCATTTATTGAGAGTCTTTATTTGCTGATCGATCAGGACTGCGCAGAGCATAAGATCCAAGTGCAGTGTCCAACTGTCTCAGAGCCTCCTTATGTACAGGAGAGCCACAAGCCAGGGGTGTATAGTTTGGTTTTCCATAACAGGTTCCCATGGCAGGGGTCCCAGCAGTTACTTTCTGTAGTAGAGCAAGCAAGCATAAGGAGCGTACAAAAGCAAGAATATACGCTGTTAGAAATGACAATGCAACAATAACAGTAACACACTGTTGTTACCCATTACCCTGACAACATCCTGGTTTGATTTTTCCATGGCCAATTTTCCTGTTTTAGGGCCAGGTTTGAGGTCATACTGGGTAACAATATGGAGTCACTCTAGCTAACAAGTTATGCTGGCTAACAGGCTCTAACTATGCATCATCACAACAGTTTATTTTTTATTTTTTTAGCACTTAAAAAAATTTTTTTTTGCTTTCTTCTGGTCTCCAGGCTTTCTGAATGTAGGTGATGGCCTGAGACACTGCATTTACATGGCATTGGGTGTTACAAGCTACCTAGGCATGATTTAAAGTATACGGGAGGTTGTGCATAGGTTATGTGAAAAGACACCATTTAGTTATATTAAGAGGCTTGAGCATGAGCAGATTTGGGTATCCATGGGGGTTCTGGAACCAATCCTCTAGTAGGTACCAAGGGATGACTATGTTCTTTTAGTAAGACTTCTTGGAGCATGAGTCAGGGAGCTGGGGGCAATATACTTGGCTGTACCAAGGTAAGTAGAGCAGAATATTCTTGAGCCCTAATCCATGCCTGAGGTACCTGAGATAAGGAGCTATGAAAATACACATACCAGCTCTAAAATTGGGTGATTGCTACTGTTCAGGGACACTAAGGAAATACCACAAAAGTGGGACACAGTACTTTTGGGGTCTAGCAAATTCCCCTGCTCCTTCTGTTCCCCTCCCCCATTCCTGCCCACATAGTCAGTTGATAATGCAGTATTAAAATCAATTCTAAACTGCAGGGAACTTATTTTTTTAAATATCAATAGGTACCATAGTGGTCTGACATATTTGATGTCAAAGGGAAAAGTGCCACGCTCACCTACACCAGAATAAAGGGACTCTGTCTCTCTTCCTCTAGCCCTTCCAGAGCCAATGGTCAGAAGTCACAGAAGTCTCTCTGCTGCCATCTAGTGACAACACTGTGTACAAAACTACACAATGTATGTATGTAGGAAAAAGTTTTGTACTACATTCCAAAAGGAAGCCCGCAATTCTCTTCTTTTTTTATTTTTATTTTTTTTGTAGTAACGGGAATTGAACCCAGGAACATTCTGCCTCCAAGCTACACCCCCAGTCCTATTTTATTTTTTCTATTTTGAAACAGGGTCTCACTAAGTTGCAGGGGCTTCACCAAGTTGCTGAAGCTGGCTTCAAACCTGTGATCCTCCTGTCTCAGTCTCCCAAGTACTGGAATTACAGGCATATGCCACCACATCTGGCTTGCAATTCTCTTCTAATGCTTTATGTTGACTAACATTAAAAAGATTTTTTAAAAATCTGTAAGATTGTACACATATTCTATTCTATTTTATTTATTTATTTATTTATTTATTTATTTTTGAGGTACTGGGGATTGAACCCAGGGGCCTTCTACCTCTGAGCCACACCCCAGCCCTATTTTTTGTTCTTTATTTTGAAACAGGGTCTCACTAAGTTGTGGAGGGCCTCACTAAGTAGCTGAGGCTGGTCGCGAACCTGGACCCTCTGGTCTCAGCCTCCCAAGTACTGGGATTTCAAGCGTGCACCACTACGCCCGGCTCGCATATTCTTTTTAAAACATCTGCTCTGTAAGAGATTTATCTTTACTTTCAAGCTATCCCAGCAGTTCAGGCAGTAGGTGAAGATAGGTTTAACAGCAGTCTCTAAAAACAAGGCTACATTGATACTTAAATTCCCTTATGTCCCTGAGTATAGTCACCTGAAGGCTAGGGGCTGTTACCACTCCTCAGTGGTGAGATATAGCCTTCCCTTTAAGTGGTTTCTGAAGGGATTTTGAAAAGGTTGAAATTCTGATGTCTGCTGGATGATGTTTCCCAGTTCCAGTTATGAGGAAGGATGAAAGAAAAGGGACACAAAATTCTGGATCCCTGGGGCAGTGGCTGTGTTTATTAATCTCTGTGTCCACTGTATGAATTCCAGCCAGTTGCAGTAAGTGCTTAATAAATGCTTATGCATGCGGAGGGTCAAGGGGCTGACACACTCACCAGTCCCTTTTAGAGGCTCCCCAGATGCCTGCACTTGATTGGAATGTTTGGTAGGGGTTCTCCCTGCCACTTTCTCAAACCAGCAAAGCACCACTGTATGGAAATTAAGGAAATGGGCATTTATAGGAATCAAATAAAATTGTTTTCAACGTGTTCATTGAAAATCTTTAAAAACATATATAAATTCTCTGCAACAAACAACATAAACTAATCGGATCCAGCCCTTTCTTGATGACTCTGTGACACACTTGGTTGCTCTGAGCTGGCAAGTGATGCTGCCTGCAGGACCTTCCCCAGTGCCTTATCTTCTGCATCAAATGGCCCTTAGAGCTTAGTTGCCAGGTGTGTAACCTCTTTGCCACGGCCTCGCCTCCTATGGAGTCTGTGTGAACCTACACGCATGACGTGGCAAAAGCTTCAAGGAAGTATGCCCGTAGAATAAGGTGGCCTGGCAAGATCCTCTGTGTTCTTGGCTATTCTCTCTTTGCTGTAATCGTCTTGTCAATGATTCTCTTAATCTTTAATAGATATGGCTCAGTGAACGCAGTGTTCTTTTCCAAATTATCAACTGTGCCCTATGAGGAAGCAGGCAAATTTTTCCCACAAAAATAGAGTCATGAGAATGCAACTTTGGCCCTGAACGCTCCCGCGCTCTTGCGGCAGAGGGGGCTTAAGGACAGTTGTGGATGGGTTACAACAGAAAGAACTTTTTGTGAAAACTTCATGGAAATGATTTTGGAGATGGTTTGAAAGAGATTTAGAAATCTAAAACAAAGGGAATTATAAAAGTTTATAATAAGAGAGCTATAAAAGGCACTAGGTTAAACTTTAAACTCTTGCCCTGTAACCATAACCTCAATAGATAATCTAGGTGCCAAAACCGCGTCTAGCAGCCGCCCACGGCATTATGCCAAACGAGACGTATACTCTGACAATTTGCATTGTTACGTCTAGCAGCCGCCCACAGCATTATGCCAAACTAGACATATGCTCTGATGATTATCTGCTCTCATAGCTTTGCACTGTTATTTCTTAAGAAATCATTAAGATTGTATAAACCATAGGCGTAAACAATGATCAGCTGATGATGTATTCTGTTTCCTTAATCATTGTGTATAAAATCCTTGCCTGAAGCTTTGCAAAATACACTCAGATACAACTTCCTTGAGTTGTCTGTGTCTGCTTGTCACTCATCGCCGACTCCTTGCCCACCATCCCGAGATCCCTGTCCCGTCGGTCTCAGTTTCCCGGCTGAGCTGGTCCGTCGCACCTCTTTCCTGTCACCATTGTATGGGCCCTTATTTTTCAACATTTCTTTGATGCATTGATCAGGAAATATTTATTGGAAGCATATCATGCGGCAGGCGCTGAACTAGATATGAAATGCTGAGATGCATGGCCAGCAGATGTATTTCAAGGAAAGTACAGCTGGAGAGGAGGGGGCAGCATCAGGCAATCAACTAGAAATGTAGGAAAGAGGTATGTGCTGGTGCTCAAGAGCACACAGGCAGAGGGTGCTAATCCAGACTAGAGGTTCCCTGAGGTGAACCTTGATGGAAAAATGGGCAATTTCCAGGTGAGTAGAAAGGATTTTCTGAGCTGCATTGGACATCTATGTTATGGGAAGCTTACCCCTTCCCTCCTTCCGGCTATGGCTGCTCCAATATTCCAACTCCAAAGTTCTCCGGGGAGCCGCTGGATTCATGGGGTACTCTCCACCCACATGTAACTGGTGTTATGGGTGGGCTAAGCATCTGAAAGTGATTTTCCAGGTGGGTACATTGCTGCACTGCATCTGTAGAATCCCCCAGAATGTTTGAATTGTCAGTGAAACATGTCTTTTCTTGGAGGTTAGAGCAGTAAGATTTGGGACTCAGTAGGCACATCCTCCATGCCTTTTGCCTTGTGGAAAAAACTATCCTGCAGGGAGGGAAAGTGGGGGCTTATGAGAGAATGGAGAGAGAGAGAGAGAGAGAGAGAGAGACAAAGAGAGAGAGAGAGAGAGAGAGAGAGAGAGAGAGAGAGAGAGAGAGAGAGAGAGAGAGAGAGAGAGAGAGAGAGAGCGCCCTGGGGGCATCCACACTCTGACTCTGGTTGTCCTGAGACCTAAACACATCTCTGTTTTTCTTGTGGCTTGCTGGTCAACCCTTCTTTTTATTAGTCCATTTTCTGTTACTATAACAAAATATCTGAGGCTGGGTAACTCATAAAGAAAAGAGGTTTATTTAGCTCACAGCTTTGAAGGCTGAAAGTCCTAACAGCATAGCACTGGTTCTTGCTGTGTCACGTCATGATGGCTGGTGGGCTGGGGATGTAGCTCAGGGGTATAGCACTTGCTTAACATGTGTGCACCGTAAAATAAAAACAAAACCCATACTCCTTTGTCTAACATCATGGTGGACAGCATCATGGGTAGGAGTGTATGTGAGAGGGAGAGATCACATGGTGAGACTAGAAACCAGAGCAAGACGGGGTCGCAAGAGAACCATGGTGCTCCCTTCCAAAGGCACATCCCCAAAGACCTAACAACCTCCTACCAGGCCCCACCTCTTACACTGACACACTGAGGATCCAGCTGCTAACCCAGGAACATTTAGGGGACAAACTCCATCCAAACCATAACAGGTCATGTGATGCATTCTAGTATCTTCCAAAAAATCTTAAATATTTAATAATTTATAATAAGAAACCAAATTCCTAAGAAATAGCTTTAGCTAAAACTATTTCTTATCTGTGGAGTTTCTGTCATTTATAACCAAAAAATGTTCTGACAAATGTAGTATCTTAATCTCTGGGGTATTGTCCCAGAGATAAGGAATTTTTCTTAGTCTCTGTGGTGGGGACAAAGTTCAATATCAATGTCAACTCTCCAAAGTTTAAGGGGTCAGGAAAGCAGCAGTCTTTTAAGACATTTTCATCTCAAAGTGTTGAGTTGAACATGTTTTTAATGGTTGGATTCATCTAGAAAGAAGTATGACACCATGGATTTTCTTGTTCTTTTTTGGGCTCTTGTAAGAAAACCTAAAAGGGTTTTTACTGCTGTTTGGAAGGGTTTTCTGGACAAGCATCTTGATGGATAAAATGAGGAATAACAGAGATGTTGATCCAGCAACATTCCCTCTATTTTGGTCATAGCTCTGTCATTGGAGGTGGAGGAGTACTAGGGATTGAACCTACCTCTGAGTTACATCCTCAGCTTTTTTTTTTTTTTTGCGGTACCGGGGATTGAACCCAGGGGCGTTCTACCTCCGCGCTACACCCCCGGCCCTATTTTTTATACTTTATTTTGAAACTGGGTCTCACGAAGTTGCGGAGGGCCTCACTAAGTAGAGAAAGAGAGAGACAGGGAGAGAGAGAGAAAGAGAGAGAGAGAGCTGAGGCTGGCCGCGAACCCAGATCCTCCAGTCTCCGCCTCCCAAAGTACTGGGATTACAAGCATGCGCCACCACGCCCGGCTCAGCTTTTTTATTTTTTATTTATCTTTTATTTTTTTGCGGTACCAGGGATTGAACCCAGGGGCGTTCTACCTCCGAGCTACACCTCCGGCCCTATTTTTTATCCTTTATTTTGAAACCGGGTCTCACAAAGTTGTGGAGGGCCTCACTAAGTAGCTGAGGCTGGCCACGAACCCGGATCCTCTGGTCTCCGCCTCCCAAGCATGTGCCACCACGCCCGGCTCTCAGCTAAAAATTTGAGTTTTTAAATTTTATTTTGAGTCAGGGTCTTACTAAGTTGCCCTGGCTGGCCTCTATCCTCCTGCCTCAGCCTCCCAAGTAGCTGGGATTACAGATGCTTGCCATTGCTCCCAGCACAACATTACCTTCATTTTAAGTTATGGAACTGTTCTCTAATCCCAATACCTTGCCGAATTCATTGTTTTTCCTGCTGTAAGAAATTTAGAGAAGAAATCAGAGACAGGAGGATATTTTTGATAATGCAACTTTTATTTATTTTTATTTAATTTTTTGCGGTACCGGGGATTGAACCCAGCGGCATTCTACCTCCGAGCTACACCCCCAGCCCTATTTTATTATTCTTTATTTTGAAACAGGGTCTCACTAAGCTGCGGAGGGCCTCACTAAGTAGCTGAAGCTGGCCACGAACCCAGATCCTCCTGTCTCAGCCTCCCAAGTACTGGGATTACAAGCGTGCACGACCACGCCTGGCTAATGACACAACTTTTAGATAGAGTCAGCTCTCGTTTTTCTGAGGGGGAAAGGAGTTCTGGGAGAAGAGGAAAGGAGGAGGAAAGCCCCTGCGTGATAGCCTTCAGCTGCACCAAGCCGTGGTGTGGTGGGGAGGAAGCAACTAGAGGGGGCAGGAAGGGGACGAAACAACCTGGGTAACTCTAAAATGGAATCGACCCGTGAATGGATGAATCCTCGGTACTAGCTACGATAGGTTGCAAGGAGTCCGGAGAGATGCTGAGCAATGCATGACCTGTCAGGACAGAAGTCAGCAAAACCGAGTCTTAAAGTCTCTGCAGAAGCCTTCCAGGAGGTGGTGCAGGCAGCATGAGTGCATCTAAATGAGGGTCTGCGGCCTGAATCGGAACGGGCTGAAATAGGTCTTCATGTTGCTCTGGCTGCAGGAAGACCTTTGTGTTGGTTAAATTTAGATCTGAGGATCCAACTGACAAAATCCCTTTCAACTTCCAGGGAAAGGAGTAGTGTGTTAAGCAAGCCATGAGAAAAATCTGCGGAATATCTTTCCAGTGCAGTTAAGTGCATATTTCATAATTACCATTGAAATGCTAGATAGGCATATCTCTTGTGATGTTGAGACTGTATAATAGACAGTAGAGAGTAGAAGCAACACAGGGATGAGATGTCTGACAAATGAGAACCATAAAAGTCATATTATTAATATTATTCTAACCATAAAAGGCACTGTTATTCTGTAAGGAATGGCAGGTTACTGCACAGACTTGCTCAGTGCAAATGGAGGCTTTGTGCCTACCCACCTCTTGGTGAGCAGCAGCCTGGACCTCTAGCTCAGAGACTTGGGTGATGCCACAAATGACACTTGAGTCACTAGGAGAACTGGCTCCTGGACAACAGGTTCAGAGGGTGATGGTGGAGATCCAGAATTCCTACAACCTTGGACCTGTAGCCAACTCTATCCATAGGCCTTTGGGAGAGCTATGCATGTAGGATGCATTGCTGCCCAAAGCAAACTCTCTGTTTATTACTCTATACAGTTGCCACTGCACCAATCCTACAAGGAGCCCCTGGTCTTAGCTTGTTGGGTCCCAGTCAATAATGTGTGAGTCTGAGTCAACAACAAATCAGCATTTAGCAAATTCAGTTATTTGGTGAATTGGTTTCTGAATTGATTTTTTTGAGGACTGAACAAAACCCTCCAGGGCCTATCTTACCATCTGGTAGGAAAGTTAAATAGACAGAGAAGCCCCTCTCCGCCTCTGGGCTTAATTAGAGTTTAAAAGTGCTATGTTGCAGGCAGGCAGGATTTTCTAGAGGCTGCGGTGGCCTCTAATCCTGTGCAGCTCAGAGGCAGGTCTGGGCAGCTGCCTCCAGGAAATGGCATGAAGTGAGGGCACTGGGAACCAGAAGAAAGGGAGAGACACTTTGGACTGCCACCAGAGTGGGAGGCATCGGACAAACATTCTGTCTTTACTGCTCTGGTTGGTGTGTGGGTGAGTCACCTGACCCCTTGCTCACAGCCAGGCATTTTGGTCCTTTACTGGTCAAGACCGCCAGCATTATGTGAGATAGTCTGGCTGCCCAAATGTCCCCTGAGGAAATGGCTTCTCCGGTCAGAAGAACCCTGCCAGGCTAGTCCTGGTTTGCCTGGTTGCTGTGTACACCCATCAGCTTCCTCCTGTGGGCCTTGGTATTGATTTACTCCCAGCCTTTCATTGCTGCTACTCATTCATGCTCTGTTCACAGCTGGCTCTGCTGTTCACATGCTGGTTCTATTCTTTTTGCCCTGGGTTTTGTTGCTGGCATTTTCTTTGCAAGGTATGCTCTCAGTTCCCAGATGTGCTCTTTCCTCTTCTCGTTCGATGATGTACAAAGACTTCCAGTTAAAAAGCTCTTGTTCACCAGGCATAATGGTGTACATCTGTAATCCCAGTATTTGGGAGGCTGAGACAAGAGGATCACAGGTTCCAGGCCAGCCTCAGCAATTTAGGGAGACCCTGTTTCAAAACAAAAAATAAAATAGAGCTGGGGTGTAGCATGCCTCTGGGTTCAACCGCCATTAAATATGTGTGTGTGTGTGTGTGTGTGTGTGTGTGTGTGTTTGTGTGTGTGTATGTGTGTGTGTGTGTATGTATGTGTGTGTATGTAAATATGTGTATGCCACCACGTCCGGCTCTCAGATAGCATTTTAAATGACATTTATACAGCTAGCCGGGGCTTGGTGGTTCCATGCCTGCAATCCCAGTACTTGGGAGGCTGAGACAGAAGGATCATAAGTTCAAGGCCAGCTTCAACAATTTAGCAAGACCCTGTTCAAAAATAAAAAATAAGGCTGGGGGTGTAGCTCAGAGGTAAAAAGCCCCTGGGCTCAATACCCAGTACCATGAAAAAAAGAAAAAAAAGACTAGTACACTCATATTTACAGTGAAAATTTATGATTTTTGATATGTGTAAGTAGCTGGGGAAGCATCACCCCAATGAAGATAGTGAATGTATATTTCAACCCTAAGGGTTTCCTAGTGCCCCTTGAGGACCCCTTCCTCCCCAGGCAACCATTGATCTGCTTTCTGTTACTAGAGATGAATTTCCACTTTCTAAAATGTTATGTAATAGCATAATGCAGCCTGGACCCTCTTTTGTCTGACTTTCAGCATTAATTTTGAGACTCGCACGTAGTTTCTTGCTTTTTATTGCTGAGTAGTAGTCATCATATAGATATGGAACCACTGTCTGTTTATCCATCCACCTGTTGAAAACATTTGGGTTGTTATCACTTTGGGCAATTATTACAAATAAAGCTGCTATGAGTGTTCATGCACATTTGTGCACTTGCAGGTAAAAGTAGATGCTTTCTTTTCTCTTGGGTACATTTACCTAAAAGTTGAATGGCTGAGTTATTTAGGACGTTTGTCCCTGGGTATCCCTAGGGGATTAGTTCTAAGAACCCCTCTTGGACACCAAAATCTGTGGATACTCAAGTCTCTGATATAAAATGGCATAGTATTTGCATAAAACTTGCACACATCTTCACGTATACATTAAATCATCTCTAGATTACTTATAATACCAAATACATTGTAAAAAATTGTTATACTATATTGTTGGGGTAATGACAAGAAAAAAAGTATGTACTTGCTGAGTTTAGACACTATTTTTTTCTAATATTTTTGATCTGTGGTCGTTTGAATCTGAGGATGTAGAACCCACGTATATGGAGATCTGGCTGTATGTGTATGTTTAACTTTTAAAGAAAAAGAATGTCTTTATTTTCATATTTATTTCCTTTCAAAAAGGCAAAATTTTTAACTTTTATGAAGTCAAATTTATTTTTTCTTTTATACTTTGTGCTTTTTGTTTCATATTTGAGATCTTTTCCAAAACCTAAGTCAGTAATTCTATTCTTTATCTAGAAATTTTATATTTTATAGTGCTAGCTCTTACATTTAGCTCTATGATCCATTTCCAGTTAATTTTTGTATATAATGTCAGGTAAAGGTGGAGGTTGACTTTTTTTTGGTGGTACTGGGGATTGAACTCAGGGGCATTGCACCTCTGAGCTACACCCCCAACCCTTTTCTTTTTTTTGTGGTACTGAGGATTGAACCCAGGGGCATTCTACCTCCAAGCTACACCCCCAGCCCTATATTTTATTCTTTAGTTTTGAAACAGGGTCTCACTAAATTGCAGAGGGCCTCACTAAGTAGCTGAGGCTGGCTGCGAACCTGCGATCCTTCTGTCTCAGCCTCCTAAGTACTGGGATTACAAGCGTGTGCTACCATGCCAAGTTTATTTTTTTTGTTTTTGAAACAGGGTCTCACTAGGTTGCTGAGAGTCTCACTACTCACTGAGGCTGTCCTTGAACCTGCAATCTTCCTGTCTCAGCCTCCCATATACTGGAATTACAGGCCTGCGCCACCATGCCTGTCTGGAGGTCGATTCTTTTGCATATGAGTATCAAATTGTTTTAGCTCCATTTGTTGAAAAGATTATTTTCCCCCATTGAATTTTCTTGGCACTATTGTCAAAAATCAAGTAGCTATATATATATATATATATATATATATATATATGTATATATATATATGTGGGTCTATTTCTGAAATCTTCTGTTCAAATTTTTGTATATTTACATTAAAATGACAGGATTTTGAGTGTTACAGATTTGGAATAAGTCTTGAAATCAGGTAAGACTTGGTCTTCTAGCTTTGTTTTTCCTTCTTAAAATTGTTTGGACTTTTTTTTTCATTATATTCCTTTGGTCTGTGCCAGTAGCATACTGTTTTAGTTATGGGGGGAGGGGCTGTGATAGGTTTTGATGTTTACGAGGGCCATGCCTTCAGGGTATGCTCTGGACCACTCATAATAAGGGGCTGTTATGGCTTGGTTATAGACTATCCCCTAGAAAAGCTCATGTGTTGACAAAGCAGAAATGGTCAGAGGTAAAATCACTGAGTCAGGGTTCTACCCTCATCAGTGGCTAAATCCAAAGACAGGTTAATAGTTTGGATGGACTTACTGGGTAAGATATGGCTGGAGCAGGTAGGTCACTGGGAGAGTGGCCTCAGGGAGCGTATCTGTCCCTGGTTTCTTCCTCTCACTCTCTCTGCTCTAAGGCTGCCCTGAGCAACTGAAACCATGAGCCAAATAAACCTTTCCTCTTTTTTTTTTTTTTTTTGTGGTACCGGGGATTGAACCCAGGGGCGTTCTACCTCCGCGCTACGCCCCCGGCCCTATTTTTTATACTTTATTTTGAAACCGGGTCTCACGAAGTTGCGGAGGGAGGGCCTCACTAAGTAGAGAGAGAGAGAGAGACAGACAGACAGACAGACAAACAGACAGGGAGAGAGAGAGAGAGAGAGAGAGAGAGAGAGCGAGCTGAGGCTGGCCGCGAACCCAGATCCTCCGGTCTCCGCCTCCCAAAGTACTGATTACAAGTGTGCACCACCATGCCCGGCAAACCTTTCCTCTTTTAAGTTGTTCTTGTCAGGTATTTTGGTCACAGTGACATAAAAGCAAACTAAAACAGGGACCAAGCCTGAACTGGCAGAGCCAACCCCTCCCCATTCCCTGCTTCTGTTGTTTCAGACATCGCTGTATTCTCCGGTCCCCAGCCATGGAGAGCAGCCCTAAGGCAGAGTGGAGCATGTGCAAAGAGGAGGGAAGAAGCAGCCTGCCCTATTTTCATGGGGTTTGGGGCCAAAAGCTGCCTGCAGCATAGAGTAGGAGCCAGCTTCCAAAGGGAAAGATTCTGCCTAGAGTTCTCAAGCTCTGAACATTTCAAAAAGAAAACCATTCATTTTGAGACTGATAGTGAATCGCAAGGAGAAAGGGTGGGAGAGGTTCTCATGGCTTTTTTTTTTTTTTGGAATTCTTTTACAGCAGCATGACAAGGATTTGTATGAAGAGTTTATTGGCAGGTTCTGAAGGACAGAGTGAGAGAGAATGCTGTTATTTCAGAGTGGTGATGATCTGGCATGTATCTGGTGTCTTTTCTTCAAAGATTACAAAATGCTTTACAAATATGACAGTCCCAGACAGCCCTTACTCCTTCCAACACCCCCGTGAAATGAAGAATACAATAGAATGATTCAGAGGAATGCAAATGGCCTCCTACCTAGGTTCAGCCCATCCTCAAAATGAACAATGAATGATGGTAGGGCTCATTCTTAGGTGTTATTGGGGGTTGATGGACTTCCTGGAGCTCCTGTCCAAGAACACTCACCATCCACATGATTTTGAATGGCTGTCATCCAGGAGGCTCCTGCTAACAGCAAGCCAGGTATTTCTCTGACAAACTTAAGCATCTTTTGGGAAAGAGATCTTGCAACCTCTTATTACAGATAGAAATATTTGGAATTTTTCTTTAAAAAATATATAGAAGCTGGGCGTGGTGGTGCACACCTGTAATCCTAGTATTTGAGAGGCTGAGACAGGAGGCTTTCAGGTTCAAGGACAGCCTCAGCAAATAATGAGGACTCTCATCAACCTAGGGAGACCCTGTTTAAAAAAAATTAGGGCTGGGGGTGTAGCTCAGAGGTAGAATGCCCCTGGGTTCAATCCCCAGTACCACAATAAATAAATAAATAAATACAGAAAGGAAGGAAGGAAGGAAGGAAGGAAGGAAGGAAGGAAGGAAGGAGGAAAGAAAGTAGCATTTCACATACAATTAAAATACTTTATCTAGTCCCTTACTCAGGAATATTTAGATCCTTTCTTCTTCCCTACCCTCTCTTTCTCCCTTTATTTTTTTCTTCCTTCCTTCCTTCCTTTTCCTATTATGAACAGCAGTGGACATCCTTTTAAATGTCTCCTTGGTTACGAATGTTAGGATCCTTACAAGTGGACGTGCTCAACTGCAGAACATCTTCACCTCATGGTCCATCTTTACAGGAGCAGGTTCAAGCTCTGCAAATATGCTTTCCAGAGTGACTGTTTCCTTTCATTCTCCACCAACAATATACAGAAGTTCCCACTTTTTCACATCCTTGCTCATGGGTGGTGTTATCAGGCATTAATCTTTGCCTGTCTGCTGTGTGTGTCATGTTGTCTTATTGTTCTCATTTGCATTTTCCTGAATTTCATTGAGATTGAGTCCTTTTTTTATGATTTTGGCCACTGATTTCCTTGTGGGAGATTCTAGTTTATATCCTTGGCTTATTTATCAACTGGCTCACTGACTTTTTCTTATCTACTGAAAGAATAACTTTGTGTATTCTAGATACTAATCTTATATTTCTTGGCCATCAATAACTTCATTAAATCTGTAGGTTGGCTCTTCAGAGTATTTTTTATGTTTTGTCTGGAAACAAGGTCTCACTAAGCTGATTCGAGCTTCACTGAGTTGCTGAGGCTGGTTTCAAACCTGTGATCCTCCTGTCTCAGCCTCCCAAATACTGGGGTCACAGGCATGTGCCACCACACCCAGCTCCTATATGTACAACTACACACCATTGAACCATGGGAACACCTTCTGAGAAGCATATCATTAATGTGGAAGGAGACACACCAAGTGCTGTGTGCAAGCATATTCTTATCACATTGGACCTCACTATGATATATAATTGCAATCAGCCTTTTTTAAAGCTTATTTTATTTGGAAATATATTCTTGCTAATAATCCTGGTGCTGGAGTTCAACTTGGAATCCTCCTGTGTGGGCCTCACAAGTACTGGGATTTCAGGAGTAGACAACCTTGTCTATCTTATCTTTTATTTTGAAATTGGGCCATACACAAGTACCACACTATGGCTTCAAAATTGTAATTCTCATGTTTAACCATTGAAAGTATCAAAATTATGACCTTGGGCCACTGCACCCAGCTAAGGCTTTCTTTCTTTTTCTTTTTCTTTTTTTGTGGTGCTGGGTATTAAACCCAGGGGTATTCTACTTCTGAGCTACACCTCCAGCTCTATTTTATTTTTATTTTGAAACAAGGTCTCACTAGGTTGGTGAAAGTCTCACTATTTGTTGAGGCTGTTCTCGAACCCGTGATCCTCCTGTCTCAGCCTCCCAAGTACTGTGAAGAAACCAACATAGAGCTGGACAAGGGAACCTACAGCAAGATGAGCTGGTGGACACCCAGGAAGATGAGCAAATGGACCTCCAGCCTGCAGAGTGAAGGAACTACTGGGTGACTGAGGAGAATACCAAACAAGATTAGGAAGTTGGCAACCAGTGAGCTGAGTGAGAAAAATTCTAGCAAGATCAGCAAGGAAGCTCCAATGGGCTGAGTGAGTGATATCAAGCAAACCAACAGAGCAGACATCATATGGGCAGAATAACCTCCAGGGAGCTGAAGGAGCAGACATTCATCAGGTTTAGCAAAATGACATCCAGAAAGTTGAGAAGGGCAACCAACAGCAATCTGAGTGAGTGGACATTTATCTTCATGTATGAGTTGAACACCACTGAGCTGAGTGAGGGAACCTCCAAACAGCGGAAACAGTGGAAATACAAGAAACTGAGCAATTGCAACTCCAGTAAGACAAGCAAAGAAACTATCAGCATACTGAGCAAGTAGAAAACCAGTGAGCTGAATGTAGTGACATCAGCAAGATGAGTAAATTATAATCCAGCGAGCTGAGCAAGAATAGTTCTTTGGGAACTACCAAAGAGCTAAGAGTGGGAACAACCAGAAAGATGATTCAGTGTACATCCAGATAGATGACTGAGTGGTCATCCAGTGAACTGAGGAAGGAAACCACCATAGAGCTGAGCAAGGGAACTTCTACCTAGCAAGCTAGTGGACACCCAGAATAATGAGTGAATGGAACTCCAGCCAGATGACAAAAGGATCCCCCAAGGCAGTGAGTAAGAGTACATCAAACACAGTGAGTGAGGTGTCAACCTATAGGAGAAATCTAGCCAGCTCTGCCAAGGAACTCCAAAGGCCTTAGTGAGTGGCATCTGATAAAGTGATATAGTTCAAGGAGCTGAGCAAGGAGCTTCCACTGAGCTGAAGAGAGTAAATCCAGTAGATTGAACAAAAGGGCACCCAGCAAGCTTAGCAAGGCAACCAATAGCGACCTGACCGAGGGGACATCTGACTTGGTGGGTGAGGGGACAACCAGTGAGCTGAGGGAAACTCCTGTCAGCTGAGTCAGTGGAAATCCAAGAAACTGAGCAAGTGGACCTTCAGCAAGAAGAGAGAGCAAACCACCAGCATGCTGAACTGGTGATCATTCAGTGAGCTGGAATAAGGGACATGCTACAAGATGAGCAAATTGTAATCCAGTGTGCTGAGCAAAGGGACAACCAAAGAGCTGAAAGGGGGTACTTCCAGCAGGCCATGGTGGTGCAGGTCTGTAATCCCAGTACTTGGAAGGCTGAGATAGAAGGATCCAAGTTCAAGGCCAGCCATAACAACTTAGTGAAAGCCTGTTTCAAAATAAAATAAAACATGGCTGGGGGTGTAGCTCAAAGCAGAATGCCCCTGGGGTTTAATCCTTAGGTGTGTGTGCACACACACACACACACGTGCACACATGAGTACACACACACACACATACACACACACACACACACACACACACACACACACACACAATATTTAAAAAGGGATGGGGGTATAACTCATTGGTAGAGTGCCCCTGGATTAAACTCATAGTACTACAAAAAAAAAGGGTACTTCCAGCCACATGATTCAGTGGGCATACAGGGGGGTGGGCACGTGGTCCACCACAGAGCTGAGGAAGGGTATATTCAGTGAACTGAGCAAGTGACCCTCTAGGCTGCTGAAACAGTGTACTTTCAGGAAGATGAGAATAGAACTCTGGTGAACTCAGCAAAGGAAACTCCAGATCAATGAGCAAGTGGACACCCACCAAGATGACTGAGGACATTTCCAGTGAACTGAGTGAGAGATCTTTCAGGCAGCTGAGCTAGGACAAAACGCAGAACTGAGCAAGTCGACATCCAGCCAGCATCACAACATAACATAAAGCTAGCTGAGCGAGTGAACTTCTAGTGGTTGAGTGAGTGGAACATTGCTGATCTGAGTGAGGGAACCTCCAGAAAGATGAGAGTTGAAAGGCATGGAACTGAGTGAGTGGGAGGCCAGAAAGATGCAAGAGGAGACCACCAGCACAGTGAGATGAACTTGTAGTGAGATGAATAAAGTGAGCCCAAATCAGATGAGCACATTGTAATACAGGGAGCTGAGCAAACACATTACTAAAGAGCTGAAGGGGAGAACATCCTGTGAGATGATCCAGTGGAGATACAGGGAGATGAGCGAGTGATGATCCAGTGAGCTGAGCATGGGAAACTCCATAGAGCTGAGTGGAAAACCTCATGCCAGATGAGCAGGTGCACAAACAGGAATGAGCAAAAGCCCCCTGCCCCAGCCCGCTAAGCAAAGGAACAGCTGGAATACTAAGCCAGAGGGCATCAAGTGAGCTGAGCAAGTAGAAAACCAGCTATTTGACTGATGAAAATATTAGTGAGCTCCTACAAGGCACAATAATAGCCTGAGTGAGTGACATCATCAAGTTGAGTGAATGCACATCTAATGAGATGAGCAAGGAACCTACCTCCCTTGAGTGGAGTGAGCGGACATCCAGCAAGTTGCTCAAAAAAAGTTTCCAGGATGATGAGCAATGAGACATCAGGTGAGCTGGGTGAGGGTCTATCCAGATTGTTGAGTGTGTAGACCACCAGTCAGCTAAGGAAACCTCCAGAGAGTGAAGCCGGTGGAAATCCAAGAACTTAAGTGAGTTGAACACCAAAAGGATGAGAAAGGAAACCACAAGCACACCATGCAAGTGGACATTCAGTGAGCTGGACCAAGTGGCATCCAGTGAGATGAGCAAATTGTAATCCAGCAAGCTGAGCGATGGAGCTACCGGACAGCTGAATGTGGGAACCTCTAGGTTGTATGATTATCCCACCATTCACCAGTCATTTAGTAACTGTATTGGTAATTGGAGCAACTGTGTTCCACTAACCCTTATTTACTTAATAATGGCCCCAAAGTGCAACAGCACTAACGCTAGCAATATGAAAATGCCCCAGAAAATCTGTAAAGTGCTTTCTTTAAGTCAAAAGCTGGAGGTTCTAGGCTTAATAATAAGAAAAAAGTCACATGCTGAGGTTGCTAAGTCTACAAGAAGAATGAATCTGCTATCTGTGAAATTATGAATTTGTGCTGTTTTTTCTGTAGCACCTCCAACTGCAAAAGTTATAGCCATAATGCATGATAAGTGCTTAGTTAAGATGAAAAAAATGCATTAAATTTGTGGGCAGAAGACATGAATAGGAAAAATAACCCAAATTATAGCAATGTAATGTACCAGAAAGAACCAATATGAAGACTTTAGCAAAGGATCCCCTGAAAGGAGTGATATCAGTACCAAGCCATTTATTGAAATAGGATGGTTACACAGATCAAAGAATAGGTTTGGACTGAAAGTTACCAAAAAGGTTGCATCTGCTGACGAATAAGTTAATTAAGGAGATAGAATACTGTGTTAGCTTTTCCACACTGGGACCAAAAAAATACCTGACATAAACAATTTAAAGGAGGAAATATTGATTTTGGCTCACAGTTTCAGCTGTGGTCAGCTGGCTGCAAGGCAGAAACAACATGGCAGAGGGTGTGGTGGAGGGAAGCTGCTCAACTTGTGGCAGCAGAAAGCAGAGAAAGGAAGGAGCCAGGGACAAGATATAGTCAAGGGCACATCCCCAAGGGCCCACTCCCTTCCACCACCTCCTACACCTTCCACCACCTCCCAATAGTCCATTCAAATTATGAATCTCTCAATAAATTAATCCACTAATGAGTTCAGAGCCCTCAGGATCCAATCACCTCCCAAGGTCCCATCTCTGAACACTGCTGCACTGGGACCAAGTCTACAATGCATGAACCTTTGTGGAATATTCCAGATCTAAACCATAACAGATACCATCTAAAGTGAGTCTTCAATTGCCATGAAACTGGACCCTTCTGGAAAAAGATGCCCAACATTCATAAAAGTGCAGAAGAGGCACCAGGGCTAAGACATGGAAGAGAAGATTGACCCTGCACTATGTGACAGCACTTCAGAGCGTATGACAAAGGCAGGTATAGTGTACAGAGTGAAGAACCCAAGAACTCTCCCAAACAAAAACTATCTGCTTGTGTTCTGGCAACACGATCAACAGATCAACAAATGTAGGTCATGGCCATCCTGCTTATGAAATGGTTCTACCACTGCTTCTTCCCAGAAGTGAAAAATAGTTGAAAATGAAAGGACTAGAATTTAAAGTCTTGTTAATGATAGACAATGTCTCTGGTCATCCTGAAACTGTTTGCTATGAAAATTAAAATGTTGAGGTTGTATGTTTATCTCCAAATACAACTTCATTTCTTCATCCCTACATATCGGTTTGGCACCATCTGTGGTTTCAGGCACTCACTGGGGGTCTTGTAAGGTACTTCTCTCATGGACAAAGGGAAAATGCTGTATAAACCTTTGTGTCATAAAACTAATAAGACACTAAATGATGCTAGCTGTCATGGATGTAAAACAGAAAACATTGTCATAAATATATGTATAAACTAAGCCGGGCATGGTGGCACACGGTTGTAATCCCAGTACTTGGGAGACGGAGACTGGAGGATCCGGGTTCGCGGCCAGCCTCAGCTACTTAGTGAGCCCCTCTGCAACTTCGTGAGACCCAGTTTCAAAATAAAGGATAAAAAATAGGGCCGGGGGTGTAGCTCGGAGGTAGAATGCCCCTGGGTTCAAACCCGGTACCACAAAAAAAAAAATATGTATAAACTATATATGTACATCTTTTGTATAGTGCTCCAAAATAATCAGAAGTTACTTGAAATTATTCAATACAAAGAGAAAAGATCATTATGGAACTCAACAATACACCAGTCTATTTCCATTTATGTAAAGAAGTCTTTGTTCCTCTATCATTTAATTAACATATTAACAAATCTTCAAACTTGTCATTGTTAAAATTAGAAACATTCAAAAAGAAAATATTTTAATAAATTCATTGAGTTTACCAGATAATTTGATTACACTTGTTATTTTATCTTTTTTTTTTTTTGGTGTGTGTGGTACTGAGAATTGAACCCAAGGGCATTCTACTTTCGAGCTACCCCCCCCAGCCATTTTTATTTTTTTTGTTTTTGAAACAGGCTCTCACAAATTTGGCAAGGCTGGCCATGACCCTGCAATCCTCCTGTCTCAGCCTCCCAAGTACTAGGATTACAAGAGTGCACCACCATGCCCGGCTGACTTTATCTTATAAATCCCCTTCAATACCTGCTACTGTATTTATATACCATCAAATATCCTAAAATCTTTGGCTAATGAAAATATTTTTAGAATTTTACTAAATTGTGGATTTTTGACATACAAGCACACATTAAACATTCTTTTCAGTCATAATATAGGTAATCCATGGCATTAAAGTACTTAGTAATAAAATTTTCACTTGAAAATGATCACTCCAGTTTTTACCTCAAGAACTGGCTACTAAGCCGGGCATGGTGGCGCATGCTTGTAATCCCAGCACTTTGGGAGGCGGAGACCGAAGGATCCGGGTTCGCAGCCAGCCTCAGTTCTCTCTCTCTCTCTCTCTCTCTCTCTCTCTCTCTCCTTAGTGAGGCCCTCCGCAACTTCGTGAGACCCGGTTTCAAAATAAAGCATAAAAAATAGGGCCGGGGGCGTAGCGCGGAGGTAGAACGCCCCTGTGTTCAATCCCCGGTACCGCAAAAAAAAAAAAAAAAAAAGAACTGGCTACTAAGTATCTACATGGAATAAAGAACATTCCAGAAGCTCACTATAAAAATGATCTCTGAAATCTTCAAGTGAAAAAGTTAGGTAAGGTTCATTCCAGTCTGGCTAAATAGTACTAATATAAAAAATATCTCATCATCCACTAGTTTAGTTAAACGTAAAGAAGTAACTTAGATCACTTAGAATATAAACTCAAACTGTGTGAAAGGAAAAAAATGCCTAATGTGATTATTCAGTATTGTGGTATCCTATTAATGTCTGGCTTGTTTTTTAAAAAATTTAAATGTAAATCATATCAAAGTACAACATATATGTACAGAAATTAGGGACTGTGTAAGTGTGAGGTTCTGCGGCTTTCTACCAATTGCATACCTCAGAGAAGCAGCTTCCAGATCAAGAAACAGAACAGCACCGGATCCCCAGGAGCCCCGCCCTCCTTCCCCCTCCCAGTCACTACTCCCAGGGGAACCACTGTTCTGACTTCCAAAACCACGGGGTAATTTTGGTGGTTTGGCATTTTATATAAATGGAATCATACAATACAAACTGTTCTATACCTGACTTTTTTATCTCAAAATTGCATCTGTGAGAATCATCCATGTTGTTGCACGTACTTATAATTTGTTTATTCCCATGTAACTTTCCAATACATGATATAACATGATTTATTTTCTGCTTATTTTACTTATATTCTCCCTACAAGGGTTAGCTCCATGAGAACAGAAGTCTTTCTCCATTTTCACCTCTCGTATCATCTCTATCTCTATCTCTATCTCTATCTCTATCTCTATCTCTATTTCTATCTCTCTGTACCTCAAGTACCTAGAACAGTGCCTGGTACCTAGCAGGTACAGATAAAACCAGTTTTTAGCTGCCTAGCAGTCTTCCTGTGCTCAAGTGCTTGCTGCAAGCCTGGCGTTAGCTTTCTCTTGAATCTACAGTTCTCCCCACCAGTCTCCTCAGTGCGCCGTGGACTTCCTTGTTCCTCAGAGTGTAAATCAGGGGATTGAGCAGAGGTGTCACCAGGGTGTAGAAGAGTGCAATGCTCTTGTTCAAATCCTGTGAATAACTGGAGGGAGGCTGGAGGTACATGGAGATGAGTGTACCAAAGAAAATGATCACTACCAGAAGGTGCGAGCCGCAGGTTCCAAAAGCCTTCCTCCTCCCCTGAGCTGACTTTATCTTCAGGACCGCACGAGTAATGTGGCCGTAGGACACTAAGATGAGTGACAGGGGGACCACCAAGAAGAAGACGCTGACAGCAAAGAGTTCAGCCTCGTTGACTGAGGTGTTGGTGCAGGCCAGTTTCAGCATCACTGGAACTTCACAGAAGAAATGGTCCAGCTGGTTTTTGCCGCAGAGGGGAAGAGTCATGGTCAATGCTGTCTGGACCACGGAATTGCCAAACCCGGTGAGCCAGGCAGTTACAATTAGCTGCAAGCAAAGTTGGGGGTGCATGATGGTCGTATAGTGGAGTGGGCGGCACACAGCCGCATAGCGGTCATAGGCCATGACGGACAGGAGCACACACTCCACTCCCCCCAGCCCCAAGGCAATGAACAGCTGGGTCACACAGCCACCATATGTGATGGTCTTATCCTTTCCCTTGAAGTTGACCAGTGTCTGAGGGACAGTGCAGGTAGTCAAGCAGAGGTCCATAAAAGAGAGATTGGAGAGGAAGAAGTACATAGGGGTGTGGAGGCGGGGATCCACCATAGACAGAAGTATGATGGTGCCATTGCCTAGAAAGCTCAAGAAGTAGATGATCAGGATGACCACAAAGAGAGCTGTTTCCAGCTGAGGCCTGTTGGAGAAGCCCAGGAGGACAAATCCCGAGAAGGTGCTGTCGTTGGCTCTGTCCATCATCCTCTAACTGCCGGAATCAGCAGTCTTTATCTTAGCTTTTCTCCTGCAGGTTACTCCGCATCCTTGTTCCTAGCCTGAGTAAAAAGAGCTCCACCAGGAGATTGAGGTGTCTCCACTGGTCACTTCCTGGCTTACAAGAAAGGGGGTGATAAGTAGCTGCTATACATGGAGGTTCTCGGTGGACTAATCACTTTTTATACATTTTCTCACAAGATTTGGCATTGTGATCTTTGTTAAATACAGAAGGGCACTGAGGGTTAAAGAGGTCCAATAAATTTCTTAGGTGGACTCATCTAATCAGTAGTAGAAGCATGATTTAAACTGACTTCACAATATTATTTCTTTGCTGTGAGGGACACTGTCTTTGTAAGATTGTATGAACTTTAAAGATAACTCGAGTTTCTCCAAGAATTAAATCTAATTTTCCTGAATAAGTTAGAAATTTGCTGCCATTCTGATACCTATATCTTGGTTTTCCATCAAGGAATTGAAATATTTCCAACTGCTCTCTTATTTCTGTTTTGTGCTGAGAAAAATTTTTTTTTCTAAAGATGCATAGAAAGCTGGGCATGGTGGTGCACACCTATAATCACAGGAGGATCGCAGATTCAAGACCAGCCTCAGCAACACAGCAAGACTCTTCGGCAACCTAGTGAGACCCTGTTTCAAAATAAAAATAGAAAGGGCTGGGGGTGTAGCTAGGAGGTATCATTCCCCTGGGTTCAATCCCCAGTACCAACAAAACAAAACAAAAACAAAAAAACACAGACTTACCGTTTGCCAGTTTTATTTAAAAGGGAACAATATGTTTTAGTGCATAAACCAATGGAACTGTGGGTACTAGGGCCTGGGATCATTTTATTGATTGAAAAACTTCAACTGGAAATGATTTTATAATTCATTATATATTAACCTCATCTTTCAGGAGGACCAATTTTGAGTAATCATGATTGGTACCATTTTCAGCAAAAACCTGGGGAACCACTAGTCCAATATTTAATCTTTCCTTTCTCTCAGTTTCAGCTCTCTCTCTTTCTCTCTCTCTTTCTCTCTCTCTCTCTCTTTCTCTCTCTCTCTCTCTCTCTCTCTCTCTCTCTCTCTCCTGGGGATGGAACCCAGGGGCATTCTACCTCTGAGCTACACCCTCAGCCCTATTTTATTTTTGAAACAGGGTCTCATTAAGTTGTGGAGGGCCTCACTAAGTTCCTGAGGGTGGTCACAAACATGTAATCCTCTGTCTCAGCTTCCCAAGTACTGGGATTAAAAGCGTGTGCCACCACACCTGGCTTATAACTCTCTTTCAAATTTCTTCAATGGAATAGAGCAATTAATTTTTTCAACTTCTCACTCTGCACTTCCTAAAATATCAATCTACACAAATAGTCCTCTATTCTATTAAAATCATTGGGCCTGAAATCTGCTCTCTCTCTCTCTCTCTCTCTCACATTCCCATGATGCAAGTTTGATAGTTAATAACCCTGAACAAAAGTTCCATCTTATAATAATATTATTATCATTCTCCTGTTTTGGTGGGGCTGGGAATCGAACCCAAGATTTTGACTATGCTAAGCACATGCCTACCATTGATCTACACCCGCCCCCGCCCCCAGCCCAAGAATAATATGATAATATCACCATAATCTAGAAAGGAGTCTGGCATATAGACACAAAAATATTCATTGGGCAAATGAAAATAGAGAAGCTTAAAAGCTGTAATAGTCTGTTGACAATGCTTTTAGGGGTTATAGACATTTTCAAGTGTGTGAGGGAAAAAAATCTCAAATAAGAGTTATTAAGTAGTTATGTTATTTCCCATGTGAGGGAAACTTTAGCTGCCTGAAAAACTTGGTCTATTAGGAAAGATGCAGGTTATTTTCAATTTCCTCCCACACATTATAGACGCATGGTAATAAGCAGTTGTGCCTATTCAAATTTCAAGTCATAGCTGGGCATGGTGGCGCGCGCTTGTAATCCCAGTTCTTGGGAGGCTGAGACCGGAGGATCCGGGTTCGGGGTTCGCGGCTAGCTTTGGCTACTTAGTGAGAACCTCCGCAACTTAGTGAGACCCTGTTTAAAAATAAAGAATAAAAAATAGGGCTGGGGGTGTAGCTCAGAAGTACAATGCCCCTGGGTTCGATCCCCAGTACCGCAAAAAAAAACAAAAAAACCAAATTTCAAGTTGTTTTAAAATTCTGTATTACATGGAACCTTGAAAATATTACTTTCTTATTAGTAAAATCCATGAACAGTCAAGAGAATATTTTGCCTTCTACTATGCCTTTATTGAATTTTTGGTGCCCCTAATCCTTGGTATTTCTAAATGTTTTCAGTATTGCATTAATGGCAGTTACTGTCATGCCAAAAAGTGCAATTAATTTGGAGTAAGTTCTAAAATGCAATAAAATGGGAATCACAGTACTTATAAGTATAAATATGCCAGTAATAAGCTTCGAGATTCTAGTCTACATCCTGCTTTCACCTCTTAGCCATTTCTTCTTCTGAATAAAATAGATAAAGACATTACCCTTTAGCTCTATACCGGAACCTCGGTAGGTTTATATAACAACAGATCTAGTGTCATATCTTGAATAAGTACTCCTCAGACTTGATACATTCCTCAGTGACAACATGGTTCATACTTTCTATATCTTAAAGATTATGAAGCCTCTTTCAAGATACTCAGAATTATAAAAATATCATTAACCCCTGGAGTAGGGTTTGTCAAATCTTTGGGCTTACCTTTGCTTCTTCTCCAGTCCCCCATGGTGCCCGGTTGAAGCCTCTTACAATGTTTTAGGTTATAATTGGAAGTTATTTAAATGCTTCATAACTTAATCTAGAAAGTGCCTTTAAATGATTTCATTCTTCTCAGTGATGCACAGAAGGTAATCTGAACCAAGAAAAGCATACATTCTCATAAGACATGTCCATCTCATTATAGCCACAAGAGTGGAATTAAATTAGTATAGACTATTTTAACATAAATTTCTATATGATTGTATTAGTTTCCTGGGCTGCTGCAGCAGTGTCAGAAAGTGGATGACTTAAGACAACAGAAATAGATTGTCTTACAGTTTTGGAGACTAGAAGTCCCAAATCCAGGTGTCCATAGGACCGTGCTCCCTCTGCAGCCTGTGGGGAGAATCCTCTCCACAGCTCTGGTGTGGTAGGTGGTTGGCTGGCACTCCTTGCGCTCCCTGTCTTGCACCCACAGCCCTTCAGTCTCTGTCTCCACAGTCAAGTGTCTTCTCTTGCATGTTGGCCTCCTCTACTTTTCTTATAAGGATAGCAGTCATATTGGATTAGGGCCCACTGCAATTGACCCAAACTTCATCTTAACTCGATTACATCTGCAAAGAAATTTTTTCCAAATAAGGTTACATTCACAAGTACCAGAGTTTAGGATTGTGCATCAAGGGTCAACCTATAAAAACAGTATAATTTAATCATGCCTGTCAAGTTGTAACGATCCTTTGTTGTAAAAGCCTGCTGCCTAATGGTAAGCCTAAGAAGGTATTAGTTCTATATCAAGTTCATAAATGAAGTACATTGTGATCAGGATAATTGTTAACATTATTATTGGTAATGTTACTACTTATATTTCTATTGGTGTGTAGATAGTGGAAGTCTACAGTAATAGGAAAGGCTGATTCCAGAGCTGGGGATGTTAGCTCAGTGATACAGCATTTGCTTAGAATAAGTGAGGCCTTGGGTTCACTTCCCAGCACCACACACACACACACACACACACACACACACACACACACACACACTGATTCCTTTAAGTTGGGAGGAATCTCCAGTTAAGGCTTTCCTATACACATATTTGTTACACTTTACAGACCTAAAACATCAATACAAATTGCACACTTATAAGACCTAGCACCTAGCATTTGGTTTGAATAAAAAGAAAATACTTAGATCCTTTGCCTTCTGTGATGCCGGGGAGTCCCTTAATCTAGAGTTCAGATTCCTCCTCTAGTCCAGGACTTAGTTTAACACCAAAATCATGCATAAAACCATTTCTTCAGGTAGACCACCACTTTTGTGTCTAAGGGGTCAGGAGCAAAGGATGACCCCAGCTGGCCTAGGGAGCAACCGAGTGCATGTTGGACCAAGAACACACATCTTCTTCCACAGAAGAATAACAAAGATCATAGACCTTCAGCTACCCTCTAGAAGAAGGAAGATGGTCTTTGAAAGACTTCTGTAGTTCTAAGAAACTGAAGATTGTCATGGTGGTAGATCAAAGGTGGTGTTCTACCTGAAGAATTAGTTATATGCATGATTATGCTGTTAGAGTAAGTCCTGGACTAGAGGAGGAATCTAAACTCTAGATTAGGGGACTCCCTGGCATCAGAGAAAGGAAAGGGTGTAAATATTTTCTATTCATTCAAACCAAAGGCTAGGTGCTAGGTCTTATAAGTGTGCAATCTATATTGATGTTTTAAGTCTGTAAAGTGTAACAAAGATGTGTATTGGAAAGCCTTAATTGAATATTCCTCTCAAGTTAAAGGAATCGGTTTTTATGTGTGTGTGTGTATGGTGCTGGGTATTGAACCCAAAGTCTCACTTATGCTAGGCAAGTTAATATCAAGCAAATGAGACCACACAAATGCTGGTCCCCAAGTACAGCACATTCAGTGATTACCAAGTGGGGAGTGTGGTCGTGGAACTGGACAAAGAGGTGAGGGGTGAAGTAGAGAGAACAGAATCCTTAGAATAAACATAAATGCCATATATTAAAAGTGTGCTTTACATATGCCATCCACAGGCAGGATAGTCCTTGAAAATGGATGGTCACCAAAGGCAAGGGAAGTGCAAATTACTACTCACTCAGGCCCTGTTGAAGGTAGCACCAATTCCTTGTTTAATCACTGTTGGCATCCCTAGGTCACCCCTACAGTTTTCCCAGGAAGGTTGTTCCGTTCATTTTACAGTGTTGTAGTCAAAAGAGGGAGTGTAACAGAGTGGACGATGGAGCTATCACTGAACAGAAGTTAGAGTCTGAATTCTATGGAATCTGCCCTTGAATCAAAGGGCTGATGTTACATATGAAGAGTATTTTTATAAGCCACCCAAGGAAAGGTAGCTGCTTTGGGGACTGTGGTGCTTGAGGATGCTTCTGTTTTGAGTAGCCCCAGGAGCGTCCTGCCCATGCAGCTCATTAGCCTCAGCTCAGGTACCCAGAGCTCAGCTGTCTCCGGGGATAAAAGGGGAAGGCTCTGGAGAGGTGGCTTCAGCAATCAATCTCTTCCTGCCACATCGACTAAGGTAAACCTATTGTCTCTATTAAACTTCCATTTCCCATATCTAGTAGATTTATGGCATTTTGGGGGACCAATCTTTAAATTCTTTCCCTTTCTTTTTGGAAATATTTTAGGAAATAAATCTTCCTATTTAGAAGGAAAAAAAGGGGCATTAAGCATAAATTTCTTTGCCTTCTCTTTTCCATATTAATTTTATGCTTGTGCTATCATTGACTCAAAGTAAGTTTTTCAATGTTCCATCAACTCTATTACCTTCCTGGGTTCAATCTCCAGTACTCCCGCATACAATATGTATATATACACATTTATGTGAATAGGTAATTTATACAAATTTATAGTTCACATATACGAATTATAAATGTATATATTAATTATAAATTTCACAAATCTTTGTGATAAGGAATAATTTTTTTCTCTTCTTTTTTCCTTTCCTTTCTTTCTTTGTGTGTGTGGAGGGGGCTACTGGGGATTGAACCTAGGGGCATTCTACCTCTGAGCTACACTCCCAGGTTTTCCTTCAATTTTTTTAAAGCAATACTTTATTGTTTTAGTAAATACTTCATATTTTTAATGCATGTTAAAAGAACAGAGAGCTTCTTCCTCTTGGGGTCTTGAATTTCCCAAAGGACATGAAATTCCGTTACCCTTCTAACCCTTGATGGTATAAAATGGCAGTGTTACAGGACAGAAAATGGAGCTCAGAAGGGTTTCAGAAGAAAGTACCAGCTCTGTGATATCATTAAAAATGTTGCTGGAGCTGGGTATGGTGGTATACGCCTGTAATCCCAGTACTTGGGAGGCTGAGACAGGATGATCACAAGTTTGAGGCCAGCCTCAGCAACTAAGTGAGATTCTCAGTAACCCAGTGAGACCCTGTTTTAAAACAGAAAATAAAAAGGGCTAGGGGTGTGGCTCAGAAGTAGAATGCTCCTGGGTTCAATCCCCAGTACCACCAAAAAAAGTTACTAGAAACCATGGCAACTTACTAAGACAAAAATGTCTCACAATTTTAAACATTGAGGCTTCAATTTGTTGCTAATATTTATGTATGCTGGATTGAAAATTAACCAAGGAAGAAAAAATAATATACAAGATTCATAATAAAAAATTGACCAGGTAATACACACATACATACTTGCAAGGTATTTTAAATGTATTGGCCATATACTTTCAAAATATATTCTTTGACTGGAAAATTGTATTAATCACTCTCTCTTTATTGGGGGAAAAGGTGAGTGAAATGTGAAAGGACAGAGATGGGAAAAATAAGGGAAGCAAAAAGAAAGAAGGGGAGATAAACTGAAGAAGGGGAAGAAGAAAAAAACCCTTTTTTTGTGGTACTGGGGATTGAACCCAGGGGCATTTTACCTCCGAGGTACACCCCAGCCCTATTTTTTATTCTTTATTTTGAAACAGGGTCTCACTAAGTTGCGGAGGGCCTCACTAAGTAGCTGAGGCTGTCCAGGAACCTGCGATTCTCCTGTCTCAGCTTCCCAAGTACTGGGATTACAAGTGTGCGCCCCCATGCCTGGATAAGAAAACCATTTAGACAGGGATCTCAAATCCAAATTCCTACAGAGGACGGATTGTTAACAGAATGCATTGGACCAGGTTTAAGAAATATCAACTGCCAAAACTTAAGTAAAATCTAACCGAAGCATTTTACAATTCAAATTGATAAATAGAAATGTTTAGTATTTTTTTTTACCCATTCATTTTTGTATTTGGGACCAGACACTTAGGTTTTTTTCTCCATAATGTTGTCAATGTAAAGTGCTGTATTTAATTTTATAAAGTGCACTTCAGACTTCGGCCTGAGAGTAATAGTTTTGTGTGGATTCAAGATGTGAAATAAAAATAAAATTTCCAAGTTGAAGAACTGAGTTTCCAGACTGAGAGGATTCACTTATTGTTAAACAAATGTAATGAAAAGAGGCACGAACTGTGTTATATGTAGGAAAGAAAAGGACATATAAACAAAAGTAAAACATCCTAGAAGCATCCTGTGGAAGAGAATCATTTGGGGAGTGAATCCTACTTTAATGGGGCTCCCTAGTTAGGTATCCATAAAACTTTATAATGATTACATGCACAGTTAATGATTTATCTGAATATAGAATATGTAACTAGGAAATACTACTGTTGATTATTAGAAAACATAGAGATATTTTAATTTTCAAACCTTATGTATATATATATATATATTTCTGGACGGAAATAGTAATAAATAAATAGATGTAAGTAAATAATTATGATGTTCATGTCAGAAAAGAGATAAGAAATATTTAACACTGTTCTGAAATTCTACTTAAATTAGAAAAATAATTGAAGAAGCCAGGTGGGGTGGTGCACGCTTGTAATCCCAGTACTTGGGAGGCTGAGACAGGAGGATCACAGGTTCCCAGTCAGCCTCAGCTACTTAGTGAGGCCCTCTGCAACTTAGTGAAACCCTGTTTCAAAATAAAGAATAAAAAAATAGGGCTGGGGGTGTAGCTCAGAAGTAGAATGCACCTGGGTTCAATCCCCGGTACCACAAGAAAAAAAAAAAAAGAAAAAAGAAAAAGAATTGAAGAATAGAAGCAGTCTTCTTTTCTTACGTGATCAAAATGCTGGGCATGGTGGCGTACATCTATAATTCCAGTACTTGGGAGGCTGAAACAGGAGGAACACAGGTTCGAGGCCAGCCTTAGCAACTTAGCAAGATTCTGTTTCAAAAATAAAAAATAGAAAGGGCTGGGAGTGTTGCTTGGAGGTAGAATGCCCCTGGGTTCAATCCCCAGTACCCCCCTCCCCCCAAAAAGAAAAAAAAACAAATTAAACCCAATATAAGTAGAAGAAAGGACATACTAAAGAGTAAAAATCATGAAAAGGAAAACAGATAATCAACAGAAAAAAATTAATAAGACCAAAATGTTGGTTCTTTGAAAATAATAATCAAATAAGTACATTCTTATTATGATTTTAAAGTATTGAGCAAGATTGATTAAAAAAAAAAAGAAAAAGCCGGGCGTGGTGGCGCACGCTTGTAATTCCAGTACTTGGGAGGCTGAGACCAGAGGATCCGGGTTTGCAGCCAGCCTCAGCTACTTAGTGAGGCCCTCCGCAACTTCGTGAGACCCTGATTCAAAATAAAGAATAAGAAAAAAATAGGGCTTGGGGTGTAGCTTGGAGGTAGAATGCCCTTGGGTTCGATCTCTAGTACTGTCAAAAAAAAAAGAAAAGAAAAAAGAAAAAGAAATGGAGAGAGAGAAAAAAATATTGCCGATATCAGGAATGAGAGTGTTATAAGAAAACAGTTTAATATTTTGCAAGAGGATGTATGCCAAAATCCTTGACAAAAGCAATTAGCGACTAGATTGAGCAATATGTAAAAAGGATAACACATTGCAACACAGTGATTTTTTAATCTCAGGACTGTGAGGTTTTAATATTCAAAAATCAATTAATGGACTGGGCATGGTGCTCCATGCCTGTAAGACCAGTACTTGGGAGGTTGAGACAGGAGGATCACAAGTTCAAGGCCAGCATTAGCAACTTAGGGAGACCCTGTTTCAAAATAAAACATAAAATAGGGCTGGGGGTGTTGCTCAGAGGTAGAATACCCCTGGGTTCAACCGCAGTACAGCAAAAAAAAAAAAATTCAGTTAATGTAATTCATCACATTGACACATAAAATGGAAATATATAATCATCTTAATAAGTGCAGAAAATGCATTTGGTAAAAAAATGCATTTGAGAAAAAAGCATTCATGATAAAAGCTCTCAACAAACTAAGAATAGGAAAAAAAAGTTTCTTTAATCTGTTAATGGGCATCTATGAAAAACCTAGAACTAGTATCATATTTGATAGTGAAATAAGTTATTTCTAAGACTAATAAAGCAAATAAATACACTCTTTATAATATTGATTGTATAAATACCATGATTATAATATTGGATATTATAATCAGTGCAAAAAGTAAGAAAAAGAAATAAGATATATAAAATTTAGAAAGGAAGAAGTAAAACTAGTAAGTTTTACAAAGTGAGTCCATGTAGCAAAACTAAGGAACTACATTTTTGTTATCTATTTGTGAGAATGATTAGATCTTTTCTATCAAAGGAATAGCTTGATTTAGGCTCCATTTTGTAAAACTGCTATTGTATAACCTTGTGTTCTACCTCCGCGCTACACCCCCGGCCCTATTTTTTATCCTTTATTTTGAAACCGGGTCTCACGAAGTTGCAGAGGGCCTCACTAAGTAGAGAGGGGGGGGGGGAGCTGAGGCTGACCGCGAATCTGGATCCTCCGGTCTCCGCCTCCCAAAGTACTGGGGTTACAAGCGTGCGCCACCATGCCCAGCTACTTATATTCTTTGTAAAAATAGCACTTCCTGGAAATTTTGAGTGCCAACTCCTCCCCTGGCATCCCCTTCAGCCAATGGCATAAAGATTGTGAGGCTATGTTCCAATCAATTGGAGCACAGCACCAAAGCCCCACACTGAAAATAGAATATCCAGCAGTTTTCTCCCACGCTGTTCTTACCTACTTAAGTTGTCTGGTGGCAGGATCCCTTTTTGCAAAAAGTAAAATTCGCCTTGCTGAGCTGCTTCTGAATATGTGTCTTTTCTTACAACACCATGGAAATTTATTTCTAACACATTCATCTATTGACAGACACCTAGGTTGGTCCCATGATTTGGCTATTGTGAGTTGTGCTGCTATTTTTAAATATAACTACTTGTGTGGTTAACTTCTGAGACTTGAAATTTTTATCATGTCCTTATTTTTAAATGACCATTTTACTGGAAAACTTCTAAGACTGAATTTAATTTTTTTGGGGGGGGGATTGAACCCAGAGGCATTCTACCTCCAGGATATACCCCCAACCCAATTTTATTTATTTGGAAACAGGGTCTTACTAAGTTGTTGAGGGCCTCACTAAGTTGCCGAGGCTGGTTTTGAACCTGCAATCCTCCTGTCTTAGCTTCCCAAGTACTGGGATTACAAGCAGGCAACACCACACCCAGCTTAAATTTTTACTTTATTTTTAAAATGCAGTTCTGGGGATGAATGTTGGGCCCTGGGCATGCCAGACAAATGCTCTACCACCAACCCATACTGCCGGCTCCTTCTTCAACTTTTTAAAAGTAATACCTCATTGTTCTTTCATATGCAGTACTGCTTTGAAAGAATTTGACAGTGTATCTAAGTGATATAGACAAATGTACATCCTATCTGGAGGAACCCAACTCTACATCAGGCTTCAAACAAGCCACAGTAAAGTTTCAAGGATAGGAGCAGTTCATAGTTTAAAACAGCACACAAGGAAATGAGGCAGCGTGAGTAAAAGTGAGGCAGAAACAAGAGAGCAGAGTCAAATCCATAGACTTGGAGTTTTAATTTTTAGATGCGGGATATAAAATGGTTAACATATCTCAATATTTAAGAGAGCCCTGAAAATACGAGCAAGAAAACAAAGACTAAAATAACAAAACAAAACAAAACAAAAACCCGAACCAGAGACTAGTCCTTACTGAGATACTGAATTATGATGAATGCTGATTCCTTCCTCCAATTAAAATCCCAGAAAAACCAGAGGAGGTAAGTGGAGAAAACTGGAAGAAATTTAGAGTCATTGAGTGCCTGGGGCAGAGTAGTCCCAGCGCAGTATAATGATCAATTGTGAGAGTTCTTCTCTAGCTTCTCCACTATCATCCTCAGGGACACAGTGCTTGACTTACAGCTATAGCAATAATTGACTCTGGCATCCTCAGGAATAAAATCAGAGCAGTGCAGGACCCTGCAGTTCTAAGGGCCTGAGAAAAAAGGATAGGAGTTATGACTAGCAAACATCTCCTTCCACTGTAGAACTCATACCATCACCCAAGAGGGTGATGTGGGCGACACACATGGGGTCTGTCTTCCTTTCCACACAGTGCCTCAAAAGGGAGCCGATATTCTGGAAAAATAATGAGTACAGAGGCCAAAAATCACAAAATGTTTAAAGAGAATAGCCATTTCCATAAAGAAATGCTAGATAAAAAATGCCAAGACATGAAAAAATATAAAATGAGTCCAGTAAATAGATTACCAATAGTAAAGAAACAAAAAAATTAAAGATAGAGCCAAGGTGAATGCTCTAATAAATATGAAAAGAAATAACAAGTACAATGACTATATTTTCATTGAGGCAGGGCAGAAAACATGAGAACAGGAAGGGTTAAACGAGGCTATCTGTATAAACAACAAAAATGGGTAAGGTTAATAAGACCTAAAGGTAACAGTGACCAAGCAAGGTCTATGGAAATCAACACAAAACTTCAGCCCCTTCTGTGGGGCATTCTGAGGACAGCCTGTGTGAACAAGGATGGAGGAGGTGAGCAGACAAGGGGTGCCAAGAGATGAGAGCCCACCGGCCCATTAGATAAATGATTCAAATTAAGGATGGAAACTGGCCCAAAGACATTGGGTCCCCAAGACCCAATTCTGACCAATCACAAAAGGGCA
>PVJS01018225.1:0-35141 GCA_004027185.1 Glis glis | reverse complement strand
AGAGAGAGAGAGAGGGAGAGAGAGAGAGAGAGAGAGAGAGAGAGAGAGTTGAGGCTGGCCGCGAACCCGGATCCTCCGGTCTCTGCCTCCCAAAGTACTGGGATTACAAGCGTGCGCCACCACGCCCGGCTAATCACTTCATTTCAAACTAAGAAATGTTTTCTTTGACTTATATTCAGTTTCTGTGGTTATCATCTGGTGAAAATTAATTTAAACAACAACAGTAAAATTATTACCTGCCAAATGCAAGGCACTTTATTATGTAAAAAGGTATACAGTATCTAAAATGCCATCTTCATCCTTTAGGGCAGTAATGTTATGTACATTATTAGAAGTAAAAAAAAAAAAAAGAAGAAACACCCATATCTATCTGAGGGAGTTACTGAAGATGTAGGAAAGAAGGTAAACTTTGGGTCGAAACTAGAAGAATGAGTGGTATTTTGCCAGGCAGAAAAGAATCTAAGAATGGGGTCAGAAAATATAGAGGCAGAGGCAAGAAAGAGCGTATCACATTCACAGACTTCAATGTGTAAGACCTCAAATGCTCCTATACCAGACCTACATGTGAGTATAGCAGAAGTTTAGACCTTAAAAATATACATTTATATTTTATTCTATAAACAAAGCATCTTTGACCTCACTCCAAAAATTGTGCTGTATTTAAAATTAAGAGAGGCAAGGCAGGGGTGGTGGCACACGCTTGTAATCCCAGTACTTGGGAGGCTGAGACCAGAGGATCTGGGTTTGTGACCAGCCTCAACTACTTAGTGAGACCCTCTGCAACTTAGTGAGACCCTGTTTCAAAATAAAGAATGAAAAATAGGGCTGGGGTGTAGCTCAGAGGTAGAATGCCCCTGGGTTCAATCCCCAGTACCGGAAAAAAAATTATATATAAAAAAATTAAGATAGCCAGACTTTGTGGCGCATACCTGTTATCCCAGTACTTGGGAGGCTGAAACAGGAGGATCACAAGTTCAAGGCCAAACTCAGCAACTTAACAAAACCTTGTTTCAAAATAAAAAATAAAATAGGGTTGGGGGTGAAGCTCGGAGGTAGAACACCCCTGAGTTCAATCCCTAGTAACACAAAACAGACAAACAAACAAACAAATGTTAAAAATAAAATTAAGATAGGGTACAGCTTTCAGGGAAGAGGATCCATCAGTTTATCACTCTGAGAACTCTAGGATGCATAAAATATGGAAAAAAATTGCTGTGGAGGCAACCATTAGTGTTTGTTGTATTTTTAAAACAAGAAAGCGATATGATCTGATTTTAATGTTGCAATTATCAGTCTGGAGACAATAGGCAGTATTCATAAGAGGTAAGAAGTGCTGAGGTCTGAAAGAGAAATTCTGAGACCCGCAATATTGCAGATGAAAAATGAGGAGGACTTGAACAGTAATTAGAGGAGAGATGAGTAAGTGGACTCAAGAGATATGAAAGCAATTGAATCGCAATGATTTGTTCAATATTACAAGGGAAAACTATCAAATAGGTCTTAAGATTTGGGTTTGGGAAACTAGATGGATGAAAATGTCATTTACTGTAGAGGGAGAAGAAAGGCAAACCAAGTTTGGGCATAGAGATAATGTATTTAGTTTAGGAATTGCCCAATATAGGTACTTATTGACAACCACATGAAACTGTCAATCAAAAAGGGATACATAGAGATCTAGGACCATACCATAGAAGGTAGTATTGGGCAGAGCTATAGATTTGTTAAGTCAACAATTTTTAGGTCAGAGTCAAGGATAATAAATACTTTAATAATAAACTTGTTTTATCCATGCCCATAGTGAACTTCATTCATTGACTTTGGAACTTTTCCTTACTGATTCTCAGGGATGTTTTACATAGATTAAGCCATTTTAAATCATTAGGATTAGGTATTTAAGCTTTTGTTATATGCTTAATTTAGACCACAGCCAAAGGCAAGAGTATAAGAAAAATACAAGGACACATATAGAGGCCAAATGAACCCCCCCACACACACACACACGGGGAAAAATTCAGACATAGTCAGTATAACAGAGAAGTAGAAAAAGAACTGCAGGAGTAATGTCAGGAAAATTGAAGAATTGTGTTTTTTGGGAAGAAGGGAATGGTCAACAATAGTACATCAACTACTCAGAGAACACCATGTCCCTAGGCACTATGTCTGTAATTGCCTTCAAAGTCAGATAAAAAAGAGAACCTTAATGAATAAAATTCCACACACTGTAGGAAGAAAAACAAGGTTGCTATAAACTAATAAATGAAAGGAAACTAAAGTGGTGAAGTATTTTCATGCAATTTTCTAAAACATAGTTATGAAAGAATGGAAAAGGGAGTCTACTGTTAATAGAGGGAATGGAAAGAATGCTTTAAAGGAAAGTTTTCCTTCGTAAAAATGAAATGTATTTATTTGTTTAAATATTTAGAAAAGTAGGTCAATAAATAGAAATATGTTTTCAAGGGCACGATTGGAACTGAGCTTTAAGAGTACTGATATGACAGAGAAGAATTTATTAAGGTATACAGATTCCTAGTGTGACATCATTTAGGAGGAATTCACAAGGGTCAGTGAGGAACTACATTGGGCAATGCTGTTGAGAACATAGAGAAGACATATCCAAGGAATACTTAGAATATTTCTTTGGAAAGACTTGGTGAATTACTAGACTTTGAGTGTTTGAGAAGGAGATATGTTGTTGATAATTCTAGGTTTGGTGGTAAACTTCTAATAAATATGAGGAGGCCTTCCTTGAAGGAGAATGCTAATAAAAAAAGAAAGATTATTTATCTTACACCCAGGTGGAGATATCTAATGGTTTAGGACTATGAGACTAAGGATGAGGGTGCTTGGAAATAAACCCTGGGGTACAAATAGAGTTATGCTTTAAGCCACAATAGTGGCAAAGGGATTAGTCTTGATGTTTCCCTATCCTATGTTCTTAGCTTTACTTATCCTAAAACATTTTCTTGCTGTTAGGCACTTATTTCTGGTCTCTGTGGTTTTAATTTTAAAAATACACATTACTATTTTTACAGCCTCCTGCCTCTGCTTTGGAAACCCTATGTTCTGTACAAAAGAAGTTCTATTGAATCTCTTTTTTTTCCCTTCTTTCCTTCTTCCTTAATTTTTAAATTTCTTCTTTCCTGCCTTTCAGTTATCTTGGCCCCTCTACTTTATGTTTACTATCCCCCAATTGTCCTTGCTTTTCAAGTTACCAGTAGATATTTCTGTTATCACACACTCTTTCCCCCCACCAACTCCAGATTGATTTATTTGATGTTCATAATCAAAATCTATAACCTTGAGAAATATTTTGAACTAGATTATTATGTGTTTTGAGTTTTGGAGTCTTTTAGTCTTCCAGTATGGCAAATTGTTCCTTATAGTTGAAAAGAGTTCATATGCAAGAAATTTAGGGAGGACGAGGCATTTGAAAAATAATTGTTCTGGAATGACTTCCAAATTTCAGTTTTTAGAGGACCAAGAACAACTAGATGAATAAGTAGGATTTAAATGGCCTTTATAACTATAAATAGGAAGGCAAAGAATGCTTCATTCTCACTTCTATGTGAATATGTGTATTTGATGTATGTAAGAAAAGTATTGAAAAAATCAATGCTAGAATATCTTACCATGTAAAAAACAAAATATGGACCTTAACTCCTACTGCATAAACTAGATATTTCTGGAATTTTAATATGCACAAACTTTATTTCAATCCAAGCAGCTGATCATTGAAGAAAAGCAAATCTACCATGATTCAACTCTTTTATTGATCATTATAGAAGGCTGCCTTGAAATTTATATGTTGAGGGTTTAAATGTGCAAATGAAATAAGTACCAGGGCACTCTAATGTCCAGAACATGACACATATGTTCATTTCCCCCTCCTTTCAAGTAGCATGATGAAGAACTATTTTCAGTATAGAATGAAATATTCTGTGCCATCTTGCCCTGCTTATTGGTGTTTGAGTTTGTGGATCAGGAGAAGTCAATCTTTTTTTTTTTTTTTTTTTTTTGCGGTACCGGGGATTGAACCCAGGGGCGGTCTACCTCCGTGCTACACCCCCGGACCTATTTTTTATACTTTATTTTCAAACTGGGTCTCACGAAGTTGCAGAGGGCCTCACTAGGTAGAGAGAGAGAGAGAGACAGGGAGAGAGAGAGAGACAGAGAAAGAGAGCTGAGGCTGACCGCAAACCGGGATCCTCTGGTCTCCGCCTCCCAAAGTATTGGGATTACAAGCGTGCGCCACCACGCCCGACTAGAAGTCAATCTTAACAGCCACTACTCAGAAAACTCTATAGCAATTCTGCTTATAAGAAATATAACATATTTTATATATAAGTAAGCTAAACAATATTAAAGCACAATACAAGCAGCAAATATTATTTAACCTTTCATTGATGAAATACACTTAAATTGAAATGTAAGTCAATAATAATTTGTATTTATTTGATGCCTAACAAAAGCCAAGAGTTTTACATAGGCCATGCTTATCCTTATAAAATGCCAATGGGATCTATAAATCAGCACCTAGAAATGGATGCTCTCCTTAAAGTGTTTAACATGGAGGGCCTCTGTGCAAGAATTATTTTGCTGACATAAATTTAGTATATACCATAGTTAATGTGAATGAGATTTAGTTCTCTGATAGCAAAATATATGGGGTAGGAGAAAGGGCAAATGGGTTAGGTCAGGCCATGCTTATTTTAAGAGAGCAACAGATCTTTTAACAATTCACTAATAAAAGTAAGCAGTAAAATGTCCTGACTAAATAGACTAAATAAGGGTAATGAAAATATAATATCCTAAACAGCATGGTTGTGTCAGACAGACTATGCAAAGTAATTACTATGCATAGGGTTCGATTATAGTTCTTCTGTTTCTTATTCCACCAGACACTATCTCAAGAGACCTCTGGGGACGAGTGGTAGGTGGGTGAATGGGATTGAATGCTGCCCATGGTTGTTTAATAGTTTGAAGGTTTGATGAGCTCAGGTTGAAATATTTATATTTACGGGAGAAGAAGCCATTAATCCGTCCTGTACAAATAGCTTGCAATCAATAGCCATGTGTATCCTGTGGTTGCCACTGATGGAAGTGGAAAGCTTTTAATATACATAAAGGTTGACAATTACAATTGAATTTCTTGTTCTTTATTACCATAATCCATAGAAAAATATCCTCTTAAAGCAATGTAAATTACTATATCTTGGAATTACTTATTAAAATATTCTAGTTCTGCTGTACTTCTAAAAATGAAGGCATCAGGTAACTATCTATTCCAAATGAGCATTTCTTAGAAATGTTATACTAGTCTTTAACAAATTTAATCATTTGCATTGGAACTAGATATAGATATTCTTTCTGAATAGAATAATAAATTACCAAAGTTAATCATTTCAACATATAAAATGTGATCCATGGTAGAAAACTTACCTATAACTCTAAATGAAAACTGAAAGCAAACGAATTCACCATAGCATTCATTAAACATCATTGTGTTATTTGGTAGAGGATTAGCCAAACCCAATAATCACAATTTAATTTTTATTTTTTATTTATTTATTTTTTTTTTGCGGTACCGGGGATTGAACCCAGGGGCATTCTACCTCCGTGCCACACCCACACCCCCGGCCCTATTTTTTTTATACTTTATTTTGAAACCGGGTCTCACGAAGTTGCGGAGGGCCTCACTAGGTAGAGAGAGAAAGAGAGAGACAGGAAGAGAGAGAGAGAGAGAGAGAGAGAGCTGAGGCTGGCCATGAACCCGGATCCTTCGGTCTCAGCCTCCCAAAGTACTGGGATTACAAGCATGCGCCACCACGCCCGGCCCACAATTTAATTTTTATATGCCTAAAAGACAATATTGCTTGTTTTATTTTACTAAGGTCAAGTTTACCTGAAAGCTTAAATACAATCAAAATTAATATTCAGTAAAGAGTTACAAAAGTCCAAAGCAGAAATGTTTCCTGAATAGTTATTACCCTGAGCCCCACCCCCCAACAGTAAATTCTGGAATAAAAGACCAAGGGCTATTCTGGTGTAGAAAGATATGTAGATCCAATTATTCAATCTTAGCACTCTCTTGCCTAAAATATATCTGCCTTCTCAAATGTATTCACCCATCTTTCAGTGATGGCTGGATATTAGAGTGATCGTATACCTATTTCATTTGCACACATTTATTTATTTATTTATTTATTTGCGGTACCGGGGATTGAACGCAGGGGCGTTCTACCTCCACGCTATGCCCCCGGCCCTATTTTTTATAGTTTATTTTGAAACCGGGTCTCACGAAGTTGCAGAGGGCCTCACTAAGGAGAGAGAGAGAGAGGGAGAGAGAGAGAGAGAGAGAGAGAGAGAGAGAGAGAGAGAGAAAGAGCTGAGGCTGGCCGCGAACCTGGATCCTCCAGTCTCCGCCTCCCAAAGTACTGGGATTACAAGAGTGCGCCACCACGCCCGGCCATTTGCACAAATTTAAAGCCATTTGTAGTTGTAATGGGTGGAAATATGAATCCAAAGGCCAAATGTTCTAACCAGGAAAGGACTGCTTTTGAGTTTTGCATTTAAATTACAAACGATTTAAATATTGCACTGTAGGGGAGGATAAAGGGAGTGATCTCTTTTCTGGCCATCATAAAAAATCTTGGCTAGCAGCCCCCATAACAAAAGACAGGCTAACAGGAGAAAACCATAATCAATGTATTTGATCAAGGTCAAATGGCCATGGAAGTCTTCAAGCTGAAGACTCAGTGACCCAGGTCGAACTCTATGTTTTTAGGTTCCAAAAAGCATGGACAGCTATGCAGAAGTATGATTGGACTAAAAGGGTATCTTCTAATAATAGTAGAGTGAGTGGGGAAACCCAGTAACACCTATCTGTTCAGATTATTTTTGGTCTCTCAGATGTAGCATTTCTTCCTTCTGGGTATGAAGCAAGACCCTTCTAGAATGAAAGTCTTAATTTCTTTATGACTGATTCTTACACAAAAAGGTGAGGGAAAGTTAGAATAATATTTTTAGGTTTTATGACTGGCTTTCAGGGAACGGGGTTCCACCTAGGGGAAGAGGAATTTTAGTTCTATGGCTTGCCTGGGGGTGGGAGGTGGAGTAAGAGACAGGTGGGCAAGATATTCAATCTGAGGCCTTCACTATGGGGTGTCATTTTTTTAGCCCTAACAGTATAGTTGAATTCGTTATTATCCAATACTCTTTGATTTGAAAATCTCAACAGAGAGACTATTACAGAATAAATATATCTATTGATCTGGTAAACACATAAGATTATAGAAACTGAGAGAAGGCATCCTTTGTGTTATATTTTAGCTTTGAAATTTGACTTTTGCTCTAGAAAGGAGAAATGTATTAAACCTGAAAGAATCTGAAGCTTCCTCACATACTATTTTAATTTATAGAAAGTAGAGCAGACAGGGAATATAAGAGTCCTCAAATCCAAACCACTAATTTTAGATGAGTTACTGAAAACTGAAATAAAACAATCATTTCCTCAAAACTATAAAATTGGTATAAAAAATCCCAACATAAAATCAGTTGTCTGGTGGTTTTTCAGTCACACCATGCTAAAGTCATACCAACAGCAATCTCTAAATTAAAAATCTGTTTTGGTCAATTTATTAATTTGAATTAATAGGATGTCTATATCTGAGATTAAGTTAGCATTCTAAGCAATACAATTATGACTTTTTGTTGTAGAAAAGTCCTTTAAAGTGTTATGGTATTAAATAGCTAAAACCTAATTTTTAAAATTGGATTAAGAATTCTGTTATACTAACAGCTGAACTTTGCATATTCATCTAAATAATTCATTATTATTTGCAATGTTTCTTCTCTTTATTTTCCGTGATTTTTCAGTCAAGACCCCCATATTGTCTGACCTCAGACAAAAGACCTCTTTTCTGGGTCTTTGTTTTCTCAATTGTGAGTTGACTGATTTAGACATGTAACCCTATTGACTCATTCCAGTCATAATATTCTATCATTCTTTGGCATTTTTTATTGGGCTCTTTTATTGATATGCAAGGATGATAGCCAATCTTGATTCATTCAGCTTATCCCAGAATGTTGATCAAATGGCACCTTTCTTTCTAATTTTCTCTTTTATTTCTTCTTTCTTTTCTCTTTGTTCTCTGCTTTTACCGTCAATCTGTCTTCTTACCTTCATTCTTGCTCTTGAGATTTATAATTCCAAACAACAGTAAGAGAGATCAAATTACTTATGTAAGCTTATTTCATTCATATGAGTGTCAGATGTGAAATTTCTGTGCCTCATAGAAACTTGAAGTTCTTTTAGATTAATAGAGCTAGGTAGAAATAGGTATTTCCAGTGTGTTCTTTACAAAAGTATGCAATCAACTCAAAACTAAAGTGAGACCAAACCACTAAGCCAAAGGAAGGGAAATACACTGAGGAGCACACATCTATTTCAGTAGTGTTAACATGGAAGTTGAAAGTGACTTGCATAGTTAAGTTAGCACATTCATTTATGTAGACATTTTTGTTGTAAGTTTGATTTTATTATTTTTGCAGGTGCATTGGAAGTTTCACTGAATTGCCATCCTTGCCTATTATAGTATTGCTAAAACATCACTAGCTAATAAGAATTTTAAATTTCATATGGAAAATATTTTATGCTCTTTCTTCAATGTGATTAGAAACTTAACATGTGAAATGCATTAAATATTTTAACAAACAGAATGTGGGTTGTAATTTTTTTTGTATGTATAACTCACAAAAGCATGAAATAGACATCCCTGAGTTATTATTTGTTAGGATTGACTACAAATATTATTGTGTCTTGGAAGTCATTGTAAATCCACAATGAAATTAGATCATAGACATATAATTCTCATAGAATAAGTTGATGCATTAGGACATCAAGAGTTAAAAGTAGCTAGTCTACAAATTTACCTAAAATCTCCTTTGATGTCAGAGGTGATATTGATGACTAACTATGGTTGATCAACCACCCTAGATTGCCAAGGTGCACTATTTTCAATTAGTTTGGCCAGAAATACTCAGAATCTCAGGCAGGCCCTGGAAATCAGAAGTGATACTGACAATGAGGTTAGCAACAAAAAGGAGGCAGGTGATAAGGGACAAGCATAATACACAGGAAGTGAAACATTTTGGTTCAGGGGTTGATCCCACAATGTTTGGGACTGAAATTTTTCCACAGATCACTCATTAATAACCAAGCATACAAAACTAATTTTGTTTTCTCATTTCTAAGATAAAGTTGTATCATAATAAGACTTCAATTTTTTTCCATATTTAAATGTGAGTGTAGAGCCAGGCGTGGTGGCGCACGCTTGTAATCCCAGTACTTGGGAGGCTGAGACCAGAGGATCCGAGTTCACAGCCAGCCTCAGCTACATAGTGAGGCCCTCCACAACTTAGTGAGACCTTGTTTCAAAATAAAGAATAAAAAATAGGGCTGGGGGTGTAATTCAGAGGTAGAATGTCCCTGGGTTTAATCCTCAGTACCACACACGCCCCCCCCAAAAAAAAGCAAAGAAGAAAGAAAAAGAAACTGGGAAGAAAATTATTCCCCCTTAGAAGTTCATGTTAAGAGGGTTAAAGGCCAGCATAAAGATTCCCCACTTATACAACCACCCTGATGTTGCTCTGCTCATATACTTCAATACTCTGGGCTGCCTGGAAGCATTTAAATATCCAATGACACCATGGAAAATCATGAATTTGCTTTTCGTGGTTTAAAGATGAGAAATATACCATTAGTCTGTTAACAAATATCTGCTATACTAACTAATGTGAAAACAAATGTAAGCAGAAAACAAAACAAGAAGCAAATGGGAAGGAAATGACCACAATAGAGTTAATACAGCATCAGGCATATTTTCTTAGTATTTTTGCATTCACGTACTCAGTAGAGCCCATTCTTAATTGGTATCTCTACAATTATAAGGTCAAGACGTGTCTACTAATGTCTGAAGATAACTGGATACAGAAAAGAGACCATTGCTTGCCTCTTGAATTTATTCATTTCACCTTATTTTCCTGTTTTGAAAATATACATATATTTTATTTGTAAAGGTTAAATATATATAAGCTACAAAAATGCAAACACGGATAATGAAAAATTTAGTTTCTTCATCCCAAGTAATCCTCTTAACTACTATTAACCTCTGGTTTCGAGCTTTGAAGGAAAAAGGTTATTACAAACATAGGAAATCTATAAAAACATATAATTTTGCACTTTTTATTTGTACAAATGGGATTGTTTTTGTGGCTTTCTTTTTCATTCAGTGCTATTCTATAGTCATACTTCCACCTATGCCAGTACAGATGAAAATTTTATAAGAAAAATAAAGCTGTCCAGCTAACTAAATTCTTTAATAAACAGAAAAATTTTCCCTCAATTAGTGTACCTTGTCAAGCAGAATGATAAATGTTAATTTAACCATTCCTCTCCATTACAGTTGGCAAATATTGATCAAACATTTACTAAAGAGAAATGTTTTCAGTTCTTGAGCACTTAACGCAGTGGGTGGGAACATCATTATTTCTCCAATCATTGAGCTGTGTCCAACCCATTTCCTATTCCTTAAGAACAACATCTCAGGTAAGTCTCCTAGAGACTTCAGCACTTTCATATCTTAACATTCCAGTCAGTCTAGTTTAAAGCTTCTATAGCTTATCCAGGTTGTCATTTAACATCCCCCTCTACTTCCCTCCCCAGTTCAGTCACCAGTACTGGGAAGAGGACATGACCTGCTTTTCTATGCTTCTGTTATGCTTCTTTATCCCTTCCTCTTCTGGGATCTTTCTTCTCCAGTGTATTAGTGATCAGAGGAAAGATGGGGGAAGACAAAGAGAAAAGCACTTCTTATTTAATTGGTGGTTTTTTGGTTCTCCCGCTATTGATTATTAAAATTTCTGCAGTTGTACCCTCCGCGTGGCTAGTGCCCCTGTGCTGGTTCTTTGGTAGAGACTGTATGTTGTTGTTTTATGCGGTACTGGGGATTAAACCCAGGGGCATTCTGCCTCCGAATTATACCCCTAGCCCTATTTTTTATTCTTTATTTTGAAACAGAGTCTCACTAAGTTGCAGGGGGCCTCACTAAGTAGTTGAAGCTGGCCATGAACCTGCGATCCTCCTGTCTCAGCCTCCCAAGTACTGGGATTACAAATGTGTGCCACCTCGTTCGGATATGTTGTTTTAAATGATCCTTCAGCACTTTCATTGTGGCAAAATAAGTTCTCAATGCTCCAAATCTACTCTGGCTCAACCTCTTAACCGCTCCCCTCCTCCACCAATTTCTAGGCAGTGAGGACCCATCAGCAAGTTGGCTCCAGAAATGTCCTATTGAATGAGATGCCAGTCTCTCTTCCATGTGATCCCCTCAGTTCTCTACAAAGGATTCTCTTGGAGCTTCTGTGGATAGGGAGAGACTGAGCATGCACAGATGGAGTGGCTGCCAGGAATATATAAGCCCATTGCTTTTACTCTTTTGGAATGTGAAGTGTTTTCTCCCTTTCTTTGTTTCCTAGCCGTCCCAGACAATTTTAGAATATTAGAAAACTCTCAACATCCATTACATAGGCAGAAATTTTAAAGTCACAGAGAGATTTGCATTACCTTTGCAATCAGAACAAAACATTAATAGAAAATGAGCAACACATTCAGAACCTTATGTTTAGCACTTGGTATTTTGTGTTCTTTTTGACCTAATTTCCACTACACATTACTCCTAAGAAATTTTGCAAGATAAAAGGCTTTAGACGTTTCCTTGGATTATGTTGCCTGGAAGTGTGTTCTGAAATACAGAGGGCTTACTGGGGAGTGCTCTGGGAGACACACCTACAACGACGTGAGGCTGGCAGGATCCAGGTCCAGGTAAATCGAGCAGCTGCAGTGCTACCACTGCACATCAAAGCTCAGTTCATCTTACAAGGTGCTCAGGAACAGGCAAAGCCCTTCAGAGTTGTGCCTACTGAGATGATCCAGGGGCTAGAGCCTTTTTCTCCATGCCACATTGGCCAGTCAGTAGCTGAATCCTGGCCTCTGGAAAGGCATGTATCCTTGGTTAAAGCAGTTCTCTGAGACCAAGGGCAATGCCCCATGGAACACTCAACTGTGAGGCCTCAACAGCCAGTATTCCTAGCAACTGGGATACTTGCCTCCAGTCACAAGAGGCTATACAAAAAGCACTACTGTCATATCCATGTATGAATTCATTCCTATATTCCTTTACAATAAGTTGCTTCTATTTCAATATACATTTGCCAAGGATTAGTACCTGGTACATAGTATGAATATTTCCATTAAATATAGAGGCCTTTTATCAGTTTCTCTGTTGAAATAAAAATTCTAATGTGGAATATTTTATATAATGAGTATATAACTTCTTTATATAATACATGATTAATATTGGCCAGAAGTAATAGTGTGCAATATATATTGTTTTCAGTGTAGTATGGTTAATGATAATATATATTTCAGGAAGAACTAAATTTTTCTATTAGATGAAAAGGTAGATGTATCTAGATTCATAAGGTCTTTAATGTATCCAAAATCAACATGTCTGGTGTCTTGTGCTTGTGCACAAACCAATAAAGCCATCTAAGCTTCCCAAGCACATGGCCACAAAGTAACTGGAATTGAAAGATAAAGCTATGGATTTTCCAATACAATAATGCAAAAAGAAAATGGGCAGATATTACTTATAGAAAGAAATAGTGACAATGTCAGAGAAGGTGGTAAAAGCACTAGAAAGTGATTTCACTCAGGATAGCAGCACAAAAGGAAAACCTCATAAAACTAAAGAAAGTCTTACAATTTTGGAAGCAATTGACATGTGTAAAATTATTCATGGATCAAAAGTTGCTAAGAGCCTAAAATCTTTTCTAGTTTCTAAAGAATCAACATATTGAAGACATGACTTCAATTGTAGGGACTTAGCATATGAATAGAATTGGCAGAGGATTAATGTTCCAAAGTGTTGAATCTCCAAATATAAATTATACTGCACTGGCTCTTTGTTCACCGAATTCAGTGGAGAAGAGACACTACCCTGCTGCATGTCCTTGATTTTGCTTCCAAAAACACACATTTAGAGCAATGTCCAGTCCTTTTTATATTATAGTAAGAAACAGAAGAATGTACAGGATATATTACCCTTAACTCTCTTTCTTATATCTCTTCTTATTCAAAATAGATCTCATTTTCCTGTGAAAGTAAAAATAGCTCTTAAAGTCTGAGGGAATCGATGGGCCAACTTGAAATATTTCTATCACAAAGTGGGTGGATTTTCCCTAGAACATGGAATGTAGGAGACTCAGTATTAAAGAAAAATCAAGAGTGAATTATAATCAAATAGTCATTAAATGTTTTATTCACTCTCATAGTTATATGTATGTCATTGTGAGGCAGAAATGAATATCAACACAAAGAAATGATTGATGGGTCGATGGATAGATAGAGTCAGTCTAATCAGTGTAAATTATGTACACTGTATGACACAGCCACATGTCTCATTAATATACATAATAATTTACATAGTCAAATTTTATATACTGAGAGTAAGAAAGTCATAAGGTTAGAAAATTAATTTATGATATTAATGAATTTTATACAAATAAATGATAGTTGAAAAGAGGGATATTGATACATTTTATAAAAGTAATAGAGAAAGTCATAAAAAGGAAAATTCATGTGGAATTTCGGGTAAAACTTCTTGTGCATTTGTGATTATTTTAGAAGAGTTTCTAAAAGTTGGTAGCAGATATGCTATTAGAGAGGACCAGGTAAAGATCAGTAAGGTGACTTGTTCAACTCAAAGTACCTTCCAGCCAGGCATGGTGGTGCACACCTGTAATCCCAGTACTTGGGAGCCTGATACAGGAAGATCAGATGTTTGAGTCCAGTCTCAGCAATGTAGTGAGACTCTCAGCAACCTAGCAAAGACCCTGTTTCAAAACAAAACAAAAATAAATAAAATAAATAAGGGCTGGGGGTGTGGCTCGGAGGTAGAAGGTCTCTGCGTTCAATCCCCAGTACCACACACACATACACAAAAATACCTTCCTTAATTTAAAGATTCAGGTGGGCTTAAGAAAGCAGCATAATATTTCTTTGTATTTTCCTATAAAAAATAAAAAGTGCATAGCGTCCCTTACCAGTGGGCTCTAACAGAAGTAAATTTAAGGAGACTTCTGCATGGCTCTTGAGACAGTGGAATTCAGGATTGGTCCCTAAAACTAGAGAAGGCTGAGCCCCAGCTAGCATTTTTCAAAAGCGTGTTAGAACACTGTACTTCAGGAGTTCCAACATATGCAAATCTTTGGACAGAAGTCTTTCTCCTGAGAATGCAGTGTAGGGAAGAATTTTCTCTTTGATTTTTAAAAAATTCAGAGGGACCAGTTTGGATACTTGGTGCTGATTCAAGTTCCTAGTGATGCATTTCTAAAGAATCACTTGAATTTCTACTACTTAGATGAAATCAATGCAGGGACAGAAGTGTCTTGTGCTACAAGGAGCTGGCTGTTGTCATTGTTTTGAATGCCTGAGTTGATCTGTGTCAAAACCATTGGTACTTCCTGATATTTCATGGAATGACAAAGTTAAGTTACAATAGGAATCATTCTTCCTGATATTTCTGGGGGTGACAAAGTTAAGTTACAATAAGAATCATTCTTTATTATCTCATTTGATATTATTTTAACAAGAAAAGGAGTGGTGAAAAAAGCATTTGATTTTTTTCAGTTACAAGTTTCTAAAAATATATGTATTTCTTCATGCTCAGAGAAAGACTAGTGCAAAATATTCATACAGTTCTTTTGATCATCAAACTACTAGGTTACTCACAACTTATGGAACTTTAGTTGAAGAGGTTTTCAGCATTCTGCTCACAGTTGGATTCAATATATTTATGATAACTCCACCAAATATGCTTAATATGTAGGCCTATTTCTTATAATACTAGTAAATAGGGCTTTGTACTTTTCCTGTAACTTTCTTGGCTAATGAAGTTTGCTGGTTGGATTTGTTCTGATCATCCTTAAATCCTTCCATGCTGACAGTTTTAATTAAAAGAAAAATTTCCAATCATTTCTCTAATGCCAGAGAAATGCTAAGTACAAATCATTTCTATTCAGAATTTCAATACCTTGTTCTCTGCTAAAGCCTCATGAAATAGTTTTGGCATTTGTGGAGTTTTTCAAAGATTGCATAATAAATGTGAGCAACACTACTTTACTTCTTTAAAAAATGTTATTCAAGACCCAAAGAGATTAAAAACATAGTACTAATTATTATTGATGTTTTACAGTTGTGTTATTATTATTATTTTAGGCCTCTAATTTTGAAAATTTATCAGACTTTGTCACTTTTTCTCAGCAATTGAAATAATTCTTTATCTTGTTTGGTGCATTTTATGTCTGTCTGTGACATGTACTCCAATTCATCTTTGGGGAGAGTGAAGCAAATTATGGATTTCCATTTTAGCAACATTTTACTCACCTGTCAATAAATTATTCTTGGTAAGTCTTAAAGTAAGGATGGCCTCTTGACAGCCTTTTGGTTGTTGCTTGTATTCAAAGACTATCTTGGCTTTATCATTTATTCCTCTCTTATTTCTTTATTATTTATTCCTCTCCTATTATTTATTCCTACCATTGATTTTCTTTTTAAAATTCCCCCTACCCCCAACTCATCATTTTCTTTTCTTCAACTTATTTCTCTTTGACCTGAAACTCCTCAACTTAACTGAGAATCTGAATACCACATAAAAGAAGTATGCATTTCTGGACCTGATGGAAAATTGTGCTGAGACTAAAAATAACAGAATCATAATACTAAATACGGAAACATGGTGTGTAGACAACCAGGGAAGCAAGGAGTTTATCCACCTGTGATCAAAGCCTGACCCTCAAACCAAAAGGTCCATCTCTGCCTCTCATGCTCAGGCCCCAAGGAAAAGAGACTGTGAAGCTCAGGAAGTAAATACCTCTGGGGATTACATTCACCCAAGAGGCACAAGTGAACATGCTGATCTTTACCTTTAATTCTTCTTTGCTATATTTATATGTGTTATTAGAGATACTTTGCTTTTCTACTTTGAGTGATAGTGGGTTAACCATGCTGTTTCTGGGCTACAGGGCCTATTTAGGCCTCTGTGTCCTGTTGAGATAGCATGCCCAGTCCCTAGAGTAAGTGATAAGCCTCAGTAAACCTGTTTTATAAATAGTCAAACTATAACCAAGACTATATGTGATTTGTGAAAATGATGAAAATAATACATCAAAAAAGATCAACTTCAAGCCCACTTCTGCATCCAATCAGAGCCTAGTATTTTAGCATATTTGATTATGACATTAAAATTTAGAGGACATGAAAATGTTATTTTCATACCTTCTTTGCTCCTGAAAATATAATAATATATATTATTAGCTAACAGTTACCTCTACAGTCAGCTATAGAAAATTCTGAAAGTCTTAAAAAACATGTAGAGAACTCCTATCATATGTCATGGGTGATGAGGTGATTTTTGTTAAATGACTTATTCATACTCTCTGAAGTATGGTAATAAAATTGATTATGCCATTATTTGCTACAAGTGTTTTCCTCACTTAGGAAATTATTCTGCTCTTTTTGAATTCCAGGTATTTTTATTTGTTTTTTCATGACCTCTAGTAAGGGGTGCTAAAATGTTATTACACATGCTGGGCAAATAAATATGTCCATTCTTTTAAATATCCTGCCCTTTAATTCCATTGAATTTGTCCCCTCAGTCTCTTATTATGCATCTGGGTAGAAGGGCAGAACAAATTCATTTTCATTCTGCCCTTTGTTATTTTTAAAAATCAATGTCAACTCTTTTAATCTTCTATTGTGGGGATGGCTAATTCTGCTTTTTCACATTTAATGTTTAATTAGTAACATACAGATCATCAGGTGGAGAAATTAGCAGCTATCAATTAAACCGCCATTTTAAAAAAGGCTTTAAAACAAATATGTTGAAAGGTGATCATATCTAATAGGTTATACTCTCATTATAAAATTTCTGGAGGATCTATTTGGCTTATGTTCCTTTGCCCTTGACTTAGTCTGGGTTAATTGAGACAAAGCTGAACTTGCTTTTTTGTGAAATATGGGGAAGGCTACTGCTCTTTTAATTGTTAAAATCATCAGTCCTGTCTTGACATTTGGATATAGTCCCATTTTATTAAAATGGTCTGTGTGTGTGTGTGTGTGTGTGTGTGTGTTTTGAGGCTATTGAGAATGAATTGTTTTATGGGTTTCTTTTTTAGTAGATTTGTGCTTGGTATAAAGAAAAGCTACTGTTGGTTTTGTATCTGGCTACTTTGCTGAATTTGTGTACCAGCTCTAGATGTCTTTTGGTTGAGTTTTTTGGGTCTTCTATGTAGAGATTCATATCATCTGCAGACAGAAGAAATTAAAGGGATACAAATAGGGAAAAGTAAAGTGAAATTATCTCTGTTTGCAGGTATCTCTTTGATATATTAATTTCATTTTCTTTGGATATATACCCAGAAGTGGAATGGCTGGATCACATGATCGAAGTTTTTGAAGAACTGCTATGTTCTTCATAATAGCTATATCAATTTATATTCCCATCAACAGCTTATAGATTTATTTTCTCCACATACTTGCCCAGAATTTGTTATTCTTTTTGTCTTTTTGATAATAACCATTCAAACTCAGGTGAGATAATATCTCATTGTGTTTTGATTTGCAGTTCTCCGACAGCTTTAGTCAGTTTTTACATTTCTGTGACCAAAATACCTGACAAATACAAATTAGAGGAAAAAAGGTTTATTTAGAGCTTACAACTTCAGAGGTTTCAGAGGTCAGTCCTCCGTCATCTGGTTCACAATGGCAACACAGCTTATTGGTGGGAAAAACATCAGTAGCACTTCAGGGCATGGTGGAAGAGGAAAAGCCACTCTCACTTTATGGCAGCCAGAGCAGAGTGAGAGGAGGGGCCCAGGATCATATATTGTTCCTAGAGTCATGCACTCAGAGACCCACCTCCTCCAGCCACAACCCACCTCTGAACCTTCCTACATGTGGGATCATGCTTTCAACACATGAACTTTTGGGGAGACATCCTAAACCCAAACCATAACACTGACAGCTAATGATTTTGAGCATTTTTATTTCATAAATTCTTTGGCAACTTGAAGTTATTTTGAGAAATGTTTGTTCAGATCATTTGCCCCCTTTTTTAAGGTAAATTATTTGTTTTCTGTAATTGAGTTTGAGTTCTTTATATATTCTGAATATTAACTCCTAATCAGCTGGGTAGTTTGCAAATATTTTCTCCCATTCTGAAGGCTGTTTCATTATTCAGTTGACTGTTTCCTTTGAGGTTTAGAATGTTTTTGGTTTATTATAGTCTCATTTGTCTATTTTTGTTTTTGTCTCCTGTGCTTTTGGGGTCTTACCCCCCAAAATTATTGCCTATGCCAATTCTTGAAGTGTTTCCACTATGTTTTCTTCTAATATTTTCATAGTTTCACATCTTACATTTAAGTCTTTGATACATCTTGCATTGCATTTTGAATTGGGTGAGACATAGAAGTCAAGTTTCAGTCTTCTTCATGCGAATATCCTGTTTTCCCGGCACCATTTACTGAAGAGGCTCTCCTTTCTCCAATGTATGTTTTTGGTGCCTCTGCTAAGAGTCAGTTTGCTGGACATGTGTGTATTTTTCCGGGTTCTCTATCCTGTTCCATTGCTCTGTGTTGGTGTCTATACCATGCTGTCTTTCTTAACTATAACCCTATAGTGTGTCTTGAGATAACACTGAATGATGACTGCAACTTTGTTCTTTTTGCTCTAGACTGCTTTAACTAAGTTTAATAAAACTTTCAGTTTTATTCTGCTTCTTTGAATTAAGGGTTATTTTTTCTTGTTCTGTAAAGAATGTTATTGGTACTTTGATGAGGATTGTAATTAATCTGAAAGTTACTTTTTTGTATAGATATTTTATCAATATTAATTCTTCTGATGCATGAACATAGGAGGGGAGGTCTTTTCATTTGTGTGTGTGTGTCTTCAATTTCTTTCATCAGTGTTTTGTAATTTTCACTGTAGAAGTCTTTTACTTCCTTGGTTGAATTTATTCCTAGGTTATTTAAATTTTTTGTAGCTACTATGAATGGAATTATTTCATGATTACTTTCTTGGCAAATTTGTTATTGCTGTATGCTGCTGACTATTGTATGCTGATTTTGTATCCTTTAACTTTACTGAATTCATTTATCATTTCTAATAGTCTTTTGGTGGAGTCTTTAGGTTTTCTCTGTATAGAATCATACCATCTATAAAAAGGGATCTCTTTACTTCCCTCTCTCCTATTGATATGCCTTTTATTTCTTTCTCTTGCCTAATTGCTCTAAGACCTCCAAAACGATGTGAATATAGCCATGAGAACAGACATCCTTGTCTTCTTCCACATCTTAGAGGAAATGCTTTCAGCTTTTCCCCATCTGGTGTAGTGTTGGCTCTGGGTTCTTTATATATAACTTTTATTATGTTGAGGTATGTTCTTTACATACCTAATTTGTTCTGAATTTTTTTATCATGAAGAGATGTAGAACTTTACATGAATGTTTTCCTGCATCTATTGAGATTATCATATGATTTTTTTGTCCTTCTTCTGTTGTTGTGATGTATTACATTTATTGATTTGTGTATGTTGAACCATCTTTTTATTCCTGGTATAAATCCCACTTGATCATGATGGATGTTGTTGATGTGCTGTTAGTTGATTTTGCCCAGATTTTGTTGAGAATGCCTACATCTATCCTCAGCAGGGATAATGGCTTGTAGTTTTCTTTGTTTATTGTGTCTTTGTCTGGTTTTTGGTATCAGAGTAGTGCTGGTCTCAGAAAGATTTTGGAAAAATTCCTTCCTTTTCAATTCTTTTGGACTAGTTTGAATAAAATTGGTATTGGGTCTACCTTAAAAGTTTGATAGAATACAAGAGTGAAGGCCAATGAAGTCTTGGGCTCTTCTTTGTTGGAAGATTTTTTATACCTGTTATTGGTCTGTTTAGGTTTCCTCTGTCTTTATGGTTCAATTTTGTTACATTATGTATGTCCAGAAATTATCCATTTTTTCTGGGTTTTACAGTTTTGGACATGTGGTTTTTTTATAATAATCTATAGTGATCCTTTGTATTGCTGTGGTAATGATTCCTTTTTCATATATGATCTTGTTTGGCTGTTTTCTTTCTTGGTTAGGCAAGTTAAAGGTTTGTCGGTTTTATTTATCTTTTCAAAAGCCCAACTTTTACTTTAATTGGTCTTTTGCATTTTTAAAATCTCCATTTTATTTATTTTTGCTCTGATCTTTCTTATTTCTTTCCTCCTACTAATTTTGGGCTCACTTTATTGTTTTTCTAGATCATTGAGATGATTCATCATTTATTTACATTTCATTTTATGTAGATGGTAATCACATTCCTTAGTCAGTCCTTCTCTTGCTGTATTCCATAAGTTTTGGTGTGTTGCATTTTAATTTTCGTTTGTTTCAAGAAATTTCATTACTTTTCTTTTGAATTTTTCAATGACTCATTGTTTTTTCAGTCTTCATGTATTTTTATAAATTGCTAACATTTCTTTTTTTACTGATTCCTGGTTTTATTCCATTATGGTCAAAAAAGATACATGATGGTATTTTATTTATTTATTTATTTATTTATTTATTTATGTGGTGCTGAGGATTGAACCCAGGGGCATTCTACCCCCATTCTACACCCCAGCCCTAATTTTTATCATTTATTTTGGAACAGGGTCTCACTAAGTTATGGATAGAGGGCCTCACTAAGTAACTGCGTACCTGTGTTCCTACTGTCTCGGCCTCCCAATTACTGGGATTACAAGCGTGCACCACCGTACTCGGCTGGATTTTGATTTTTAAAGAATTGTGAACACTTGTTTTTTGGCCTAATCTATAGCCTATAGTATGGGACAATTAATATATTGATGAAAAAATGTATATATAAGCTGTTGGATGAAATGTTCTATAATTGTTAGGTCCATTTTGTTTATAGTATAATTTAACTCTGATAGTTCTTTCTTCATTTGTGTCTGGGTTATCTGTCTATTGATGATAGTGGAGTATTTATGACCCCCAATATTATTTTATTGGATTATATCTTTCTCATAGATTAATAGCATTTGTTTTATAAAACTGTTTGTTCCATCATTAGGTACATACATTTACCTACATCTATATTTACTACGATTATGTCTTCTTGTTGAACTATTCATTTGATCATTATATAATGACCTTCTTTGTTGCTTTACAGTTTTTGCTTTAAAATATATCTTGTCTAATAAAAGTATACTCTACTCATGTTTGCTTTTGATTTTCATTTGTGTTAAAAATCTCCTTACATACTTTTTTCAAAGCAAATCATGATCCTATTAATTTGATTAAATTTTCATCTAAAATGCCAATAAGAGAGAAAAGACATTCACATAAATAATAAAAATAGCATTTCATATTCCCTATGTTACCTCCTAAACCTCATATAAAATTAACTAGCACTGGTCAAAGTACTCAAAGCATATAACTTACAATTTTGTTGTACTGTGTGGGTGCACATGTTGCAACAGAGAAGTTTATCTTGGACAAACAAAACTCTAAAGTTTATACTTGTATGAATTTCCAGTTGATCTCACCTTGTATGGAAAAAAGCAACTTTCCATCTTTCCTTGTGAAGTGAATTTTGCACAGGAAGTACATCATTGAATTTTATTTACTTAATTCATTCAGCCAGTCTATAACTTCTAACTAGAGATTTTAGTTCATTTACTTCAAGGCTGTTATTGGTGTATCAAGACTTATGCCTGTCATTTAGTCAGATGTCTTATGTTCATTTTGAATATCTTTTGTTCTGTTCTTCTCTTGTTTCTCTTTGTGTTTTGGTAGTTTACTGTGTTGATAAAGTTTGATTCGTCTCTTGCTCTTTTATATGTATGGTTTCTAATAGGTTTTATACTTCTGCATGTTTTCATGATGGTATAAGAAATACATTCTTAGGCCAGCACACGGTGACTTAGAGAGACCCTATCTCAAAAGGGCTGGAGATGTAGCTCAGTGGTAGGTCACCCCTGTGTTTGATATTCAGGACCACAAAAAATAATAATAATTCTTGTCATTGCAGTCCAGTTCAAAAAATCATGAGGCTAGTGAGGCCCTCCGCAACTTCGTGAGACCCGGTTTCAGTAAAGGATAAAAAATAGGGCCGGGGGTGTAGCGCGGAGGTAGAACGCCCCTGCCTTCAATCCCTGGTACCTAAAAAAAAAAAATCATGAGGCCATGAAGGAATTTTTAAACTGTGTTTCATCTTTGGAAGGTCTTTAAAATAAAAAGAGATAAAAAGCAGTTGAATAATGACATTTTACACACTTCATGAACTCCCAAAGATAAGATTAATTCTGAACTGAGTTACTGCCTTTATTCCCAATTACATGTTTAAACATGAAAATCATTCATTTACTTACTTGATCATCTCCCTCAGTAGATTATGAACTCTTTAAAGGCAAACTGCCTATTATTTATTTATGACTATCTATGAGGCTCCTGGCTTATTTTGTGGCCTCTGTAAATGTTTTTATGAGAATAAATATTTAACCAAAATAATGAGAGTGTACCAAAATAGGTAAACTTTTGGTTTAAATAATTTCATCCATAATTTTCAATGAATATCTCCAGGTGTAATGACTGTTTTACTCATGGTTTGAAGTGTTGAACTCTGAGGACTGTTAAGGGTGCTGGTGCATTCTCAAAAAGGTAATAATTTCTTCTATTACTACTTTAGTATAAAAGACTACAAATGAGGACATTAAAGCCAGGTTTAGCTCAGAAAGGGAGATGATTTGTTTGCTCACCAGTTTTTGAGGCCACTTGAGTGAGTCTCTCCTTCCATAGAAAGATAAAGTTAGGGCTCTGAAATGTTCCCAATCCTCCCTGAGTTTACTTCACACATCTGTTGATTACACATTCTGTTAAATAACCTGGCATTACATGAATCTGTTAATTAACCTTGTATTTCCATGTCTTGTCTGGACCTTGAACCACATTACAGCATGCGGCATACAGTGTAACAGCTCAAAGTTTATAGCATCATCTGCTGAGTATGGTGGTACATATCTGTAATGCCAGTACTTGGGAAGCTGAGACAGGAGGATCACAGGCAGAGGACAGCCTCAGAAAAGAAGTGCGGCTCTAGGCAACCTAGTGAGACCCTGTTTCAAAACAAAAAATAAAAAAGGTGTACTTGGAGTTACAATGCCTCTGGGTTCAATCCCCAGCCCCCCCCCCCACACACACACGAAAGAAAAAGAGAGAAGGAAAAAGAAAAGAAAAAAATGTATAGCATCTACCAGAGTACCTAACACAAATAAGTTCAACAATTAAATATTTAATGGACACTTTATGAAGCAGAAAACTGGTTGGAACAGATATTTTCACTGAAATCACCCAAACCATCTCAATATTGCCTTTCTTACTTTTCTTCCTTTTGTACTTTTGTATTGATTAATTTAAAATTTCCTTTATTCTTTATTCCCTTCCTAAGAAACTATGGAAATAGTTGGATACATAGTGGTATTTAAAAATAGTTTTCTTAAAATAATAAAGCATTCTTTTCACAAGTTAGTTAATGGAAGGAACCTCTTTGATATTCTAATATATTTATTTTGCACAGTAATACATTTTTCAAAACTCAGAGTGCTTTCCCTGATATAATTTATGTTTACAACAAACATTAAGCGAAGAGTCAGGAGCAACAATTTCATATCATCTGTGCTCCATAAAGAAACAACTTGAGTTCTGGATAGCTTAATGATTTACTAGCAGGTACACAGTCCATCATTGGACTTTAGGGTTTTTCCCTGTAAATCCTGTGGTATACACATTCAGAGACAATGAAAATGTTGGTATGGCTACTCAGGAAATACTGGCTGAAGTCTTACAAACAAATCAGTGAATCTGGTTATGACTCATGTGGACTAAACATTTTAACAACCATTGAATTCTATAACTTATAGGAAATAAAGGGCTATAATATTCTAAACATAGCCATTTAATGATAAAATTGATTTTTTACAGAGCCACATAATAGTTCCAACCAAAAGATAAGTACTTTATATGAACAAAGGCCTATTGCACTAAGAAAAAACTTTGTAAATCAGAATTATTAGAATATAGCAACCTCTTTGCTTAGTACAGTAAAAAATTTATTTAAAATAAAATTATAGAGTATTATACTTGAGGGTAATCATTTTTAAAATAATTCTAGCTTTTTCTTTTTTTGTAGTACCGGAGATTGAAGCCAGGGGCATTCTACCGCTGAGCTACACCCCCAGCCCTATTTTTTATTCTTTATTTTGAAACAGGGTCTCACTAAGTTGCGGAGGGCCTCACTAAGTAGCTGAGACTGGCTGTGAACCTGTGATCCTCCTGTCTCAGCCTCCCAAGTACTAGGATTACAAGTGTGCACCACCACGAGTGGCTCATGACTCTAGCTTTAATTAGTCAGCATCAATGATTAACTAAAAAGATAATAAAACAGATTTTAAAATTTTTATCTTGAAGTAATAATAGATTTACAGGAAATTGCAAAGATAGTCTAAGGGTCTCTTGAATCCTTTACCCTGTTTACCCTAATGGTTATATGCTATATAACTATAGTATTATATAAAAGACAGGAAATTGACATCGATAAAATGTATATGTATAATTCTATGCTATTTTACCACGTGTAGCAATTTGTATAAAAAGTGGTATAATCAAGATGCAGAACTAGTCTATCACTGTAAAAATCTCCTTTATTTTACCATATTACAGTCATAACCACACCCCCTCTCACCACCATCTCTTAACCCCTTCAAGTCACTAATTGGTTCTTCATGTGCATAATGGTGTCATTTCTAGAATATTTTAAAAATAAAATCATAGACTGTGTGTTCGGTTTTACTTGTCGTGATCAAAATACCTGATGTGAACAACTTAAAGGAGGAAAGGTTTATGTGGCTGATGGTTTCAAGGTTCAGACCATGGTCAGTCAGCTCCAGGGCAGAAACATCATGGCAGCTGCACATGGTGGAGGAAAGCTGCTTGGGAAAGTTGAAAGGAAAGAGAGAAAAAAGAGAGTGAAGGAAGGACCAGGGACTGCTATAGTCTCCAAGACCACATACCCAGTGACCTACCTCCTTCTCTCTGCCCTATTTTATTCTTTATTTTGAAACAGCATCTCACTAAGTTGTGGAGGGAGGGTCTCACTAAGTAGCTGAGGTTGGCTGCAAACCCAGATCCTCTGGTCTCTGCCTCCTAAGTATTGGGATTACAAGTGTGCGCCACCATGTCCAGCTTGCATAATTATGCCTTTGAGATCTATACAAGGAGTTTTGTGTATCAATATTTTGTTTCTTTTTTATTGCCTTTATTCTATGGTAGGTGTGTACTACAATTTGTTTAACCATTTACCCATAGTTAGACATTTGAGTTGATTCCAGTTTTAAAATGTTACAAATTCAGTTGCTATGAATCAACACATGCAGGTTTTTAAGTGAATGTAGTTTTTATTCTCTGGAATGAAGACCCAGAAGTGTGATCACTATATCATATGGTAAGTAGGTTATCTTTGAGTTGTGTTTTTTAAGGAAAACTACCAAACTAATTTACAGATTGCCTGTATAATTGAAATTGAAAACTGGCTGGAATAGATATTCCCACTGGAATCATCCAAACCATGGTGACTTTGCCTTCTTCCATTGTACCATTTTAACATCTCCTTTCTCATTGATTATTGGCATTTGCTCATTGAAAGTTGGCATCTTTTACTATACTTTTTCAGTCAATGAGCATATTATGTTTCTTCATTCATTTTACATCCCTCCAAGCCATGTAGGAATGATGCAGTTTTTCTACTGCCTCACTACCATTTGATGTATCCATGAATTTTTTTTAATTTAAGCTATTTTAATGAGTATGCAGTTGTATTCCATCAGGGTTTTAATTTATGGATTATACTTTTGTATCTTCTTAGAAATCTTTGTCAAGTGTTTGTTCCCAAAGATTTTTTCCCGAATAGCTTCTAAAATTTGATAATTTTATGTTTTACATTAAAATCTATGATCCACATTTAATTTGTTTTGGTGTAAGATATAGAGGTAAGGTCAAGACTTATTTTTCTGCCATGGATATTCAATTGTTCCTGTACCATTTATTGAAAAAAACTATACATCTTCCATTTAATTGCTCTTTTACCTTTATCAAAAATCAGTGGGGCATATTTGTGTGGAGTATCTTTGGATTCATTATTGTTTTCTTTCAATTCACTTGGCCAATATCACACAGTCATAATTAATATAATTATACAATAAGCCTTAATATTTTATACTCATTTTTTCTCACTTTCTTCTCTTTTGAGATTGTTTTGGCTTATTCATTTCCCTAATTGTAATTTTTACCATAAAAATCCTGTGTATTTTTTTAGATTTACACCCGACTATTTTGTTTTTTTAATGATTGAAACTATATCTTTACTTTTAGTATATAATGCTATTATATAGAAACTCACTATTCTGATCTTGTAGTCTAAGATCTTATTTAATTCACTTTTAGTTCTAAGAGGATCTTTTGTAAATTCCTTGTGAATTCTGCATAGAAAATTATGTCATCTACAAATAAGGACAATTATGCTCCTTTCTTTTTTGGCTGTGTGTGTTAATTAGCATTCTATTACTATAAAAAATGCTTGTTCAACATCATTAGCAATCAGAGAGATGCAAATCAAAACTACTCTGAGATTTCACCTAACCCCAATTAGAATGGCAATCATTAAATACACAAACAATAATAAATGCTAGCGAAGATGTAGAAAGGTGGGAACTCTAATATATTGTTGGTGGGATTGAAAATTAGTGCAACCACTTTGGAAATCAGTGTGAAGGATCCTCAGAAGAATGGGAATGAACCTACCATATGACCCGCGTATACCACTCCTGGTATACCCAAAAGAATTGAAACCAGACTACCATAGTAATGCATGCATATCTGTGTTTATAGCAGCACAATTCATAATTGCCAAACTATGGAGCCAGCCTAGGTGTCTATCAACAGATGAATGGATTACAAAATTATGGGACATACATACAATGGAATCCTACTCAGCCATAAAGAATAAAAGTATGTTATTTGCAAGGAAATGGATAGAACTGGATAATATTATGCTAAGTGGGATTAGTCAGTTATAAAAAGTGAAAGGTCGGATGTTTTTCCTTATATTTGGAAGCTAGGGAGAAATTGGGACACAGGAGGGACTCTAGACAAAGGTGGAAAAACCCTAGTGGAGTGATGTAAGGGACCTAAGGGAGGGAGGCAGGAGAGGGAAAGGAGACTCAGTGAGGGAAACACTTCAATGGATATGTTATACACACACAAATTTATCAATGCCAATCACAATGTCATGCACAGGGAGGTTGAAGGAGTGGGGTGGGAATTGGGGGAGGGCTCACGCAGGGCTGTCTGAATGTATGCCTCTATCACTCTGTACTTCATCATGATGCATGATGACAATGCACCAATAAAATAAAATAAAATAAAAATGCTTGAGGTAATTGAATTAGAAAAACTAGAGGCTTCTTTGGGCTCACAGTTTCAGAGAATTCAGTTCATGGTCAGTGGGCCTGTTGATTTGGGGCCTGTGGCAAGGCAACATATTATGGCCAGGAGCACATGGTAGAGCAAAGCTGCTTCCCTCATAGTAGATGGGAAGTGAAAAAGAGAAAAAGAGAGTCCATTGTCCCACAGTTCCTTTGAAGGCATGTCCCAACAACTTAGCTTCTTTCCACCAAATCCAAAGTCTTAAGCTTCCACAACCTTTTAAACTATAAACCAAGCCTTTAACACATGGGCCATTGGGAGGCACTCAAGATCCAAATTATAGTATTCTGTATGCTTTTCATTTACTTTTCTTGCATTATTGTACTGGCTAGAACTTCCAGTAATATGTTTAATAGGAGTGGCAAGCATGGACATCCTTGCTTTATTCTCAATCTTCAGGCAAAGTATTCAGTCTTTCTCCATTAAGTATGATTTTAGTTGTAGGTATTTTTACATGTTCTTTATTATGTAGAAGAAGTTCACCCATATTCTTTTTTTCTGAGATTTTTGAAATCATAAATTAGTATTAATTTTTATCAAATGCCTTTTCTATATCAATTTATAAAATTATTCATTTTTTCTTCTTTAGTTAGTTAATATAATGGATTACATTGATTGATTTTCAAATATTGAATGAGCTTTGCATCTTTTGAATAAACACTACTTGGTGACAGTATATTTAGTATTTGTATATTGATGAATTTCATATCATTTTGTCATGAATGTTTGCATCTATATTCATGCAGAATATTTTATGCAATGTTCTTTTGTCTTGTACTGTTGTCTAATTCCATTATTGGTATAATACTTGCTTCAGATAATTCATTAATTGGAAAGTATTTTCAAGAAGAAATTTTTTAGAATATGTGTTAAATCTTATTTAATCACTTAGCAACATTCTCTAATGTAATTGGGCCTTTTCTTGTAGAAGTTTTAAAATTATGAATTCATTTTTTTCATAGTGATAAGACTACTCAAATCATATATTTCATTTTGAATGTATTGGTATTTTGTGCCTTTCACAGAATTGGTCCATTCGATTTAAGTTGTCAAATTTATGTGTGTAGTGTTGTTCATAGTATTTTCTTATTACCCTTTTGATGTTTCAAAGGTCTGAAGTGATATTCCCTGTTTATTTTATATTGTTATTTTGTCTTATCTCTGTTTTATTTATTAGCCCTTGTGAATGTTTTTCAATCTTATTGTGCTTTTCAAGAACCAGATATTTTGACTCATAGAGAATAGATAGCAAATACACACATGAAAAAATATTCAACTTTATGGAAACGCAAATTAAAATTCTCTAAGATTCTTCTTCACAAGGGAGAATAGCTAAAATTAAATGTTGACAAGACTAATTGTTAGAGAGTGTATGGAAAAACTAGAATTCCCATGCATTACAGCTAGGAAAGTAAAATGGTTCAAGTACTATGGAAAAGAGTTTGGCAATCCTACTTCCAGATATTTACCAAAGAGAAATTGAAAAAAAGTCAACAAAAAGTCATGTACACTAATGGTTTATAGTAGCTTTATTCATAATCACTGAAAAGCAGAAAAACCGAAAATATCCATCAACAGATGAATAAACACATTGATTGTATTCATAAAAATAATGTAATAAAAGATAATGGAGTACTGATATGCAAAATATTGATTAATTTCAGAAACATTATGTGGCATAAAAGAAACCAGACACTGTATACTTTGTGGTTCCATGTATATGAGATTCTAGACAAGGGAAAACTAAGTAATACTGACACAAAGCAGTAGTCTTTTCAGATTGGGGTGTTAGAAGTATTCTATATCTCAAGATGTTGCTTACATGGGTTTGTCAAAGGTCATACAAATGCACACCTAAAGTTCATGCATTTTATCTTATGTAAATTATGCCTCAATTTTAAAAAGCAATAACTATCATATGTCTCCTGGATGTTTGTTTAAGTTTATTTTGATTATTAATAAGTATGTTGAGCTACATTATTTTTTATTTCAAGATAGCTTTATTGAATAAGGTTTTAAACATTTTTCTGTTCCATTGTTTGGTTTTATTCTTTAGTGAAACCTGTTTTGTGTATGAGCATGTATGTGTGTGTGTAACATTTTTTAATCCTTTTTACCTCTTTCCTGTTTTATTTTATTCCTTAAACTGTTTTATATAGGATTTATTTACCTTTCAATCTAGTTTTCTTTCATCTTTTAATTTCACCGTCATTTTTTCTTACAGTGGAATTTCTGAGCTTTTTGATATTTTTTCCTCTTTTCTTGCAGCTCTGTTTTCTTCATTTGTGTTAGTTCAATTTAAACTATTATATTTAAGTTTTCATCTTTTGTGGCAAATTTTTTGTGGTGATTTTATTTTCACCTCTTTTTTTCCTAGTCTGAAAGGAAAAATAGAACTTTCAGGTCTTGAAGGAGAGGTTCCTGTAGAGGATGCAGAGATAAAACTAAAATAGCTCCCGCAGCTACTCCAGGACTGGGTCTCAAATTATGAATGATTCAAATTATGGCTCTTCTGTATGGTCATATTTGCATCTCTCAGAACTAAGCCTCATTCAGGATAGTCATCTCCTCAACTCTTGGTTTTCAAGACAACTCTCTGCTTTTTAGGTGGTGTGTTTACATGGTGTTATTGGACTTTCTCAGGTCTGCTGTCTTTGGACCCACCCCTTCTAGTATCTACTTCTTTCTTACTTCCAGCATCCTTTCTTTGCTCAGAGTTCATTTGACTTCCAGCAGATTTCCTTTGGGGTGATGTTCTGTACTTCTAGATGGTTCCTAGATATTAGAGATAGAGTTGCCAGATAAAATATAGGTGCATGATATAATTTGATTTTCTGATAAACACTTGTTAGTGTAAATATGCTTCATACAATATTTTTTTAACTGGAGAATCGTACCAAAAGTACATATGGAACATAATCATTTCCATCATTCTCCCTTTGAAACTCTTCTTAGTGACCTTATCCTCCCAATTTTTGCACCATACAAGACTTTCCTACTTTTGTTGGGCTTTCCTAAAAACTGAGGTCCAGCATTCCAACCAATGTGAATTATTTGCTTTCTGGGAGTTATATTTATGATTTGTTGGTTTTGTAGCTGATAGAACTCATCAGAAATTCTTCTCCTTTTCCTAGTATTTCCCCTACTCAGCCATATAATTGTGGTTTGGCCATATCTACTCATCACGTCGTATTTATATATAATTATTTCTAGTCAACAAGTTTTGTTGAACAGGCTGTGTCATTTTTTTTCTCTTATCTTAGTTGATATGTTTGCTTTCTAAAGAAAATTTGGGAACATTGTAAACTACCTGGCTAAATCTCAAGTCTGAGCCACAGGTCCCAGAATCCATAGCTGTTAAAATTATATTTTCTATTTTTCCATTGTGTAGAAACACAATTGACTTTATGTATTGATCATAAGTCATTGCTGAACTCTTAATTAGCTCTAATCATTTGTTTTCTGATTCTCCTATAAATACTCATATCATCTATGAATAATGAAAGCTTAATTTCTTCTTCCTAACTAAATTAACTTCTTAATTTTTTTTATATTTCATCTGCAGCCTAGATCATCTACTATAATTTTCAATAGAAGAGTGAATAGCAAACATTCCAGTCTTGTGTCTATTTACTCAATTTTTAATAGTTATAGTAATTATAATTATAAAGTGGCAGAAATATATTAAAGAACTTATGAAATAATTAAAATATGTATTTGGATGCACTCACAAACAACCATATTACTTTGGGCTGCTTTGCACTGTGAAAAAGAATATGATCGGAATAAAAAATAGATATACAGGAATTTCTTGAATAAATCCTGGTTTGCCACTTAATTCTTTTAAAAAATTAAAAGGATAGTCAAATACAAACATTCAAACTATATAAGAAGTAATCTGTGAAGCATAGAATATTATCTTTATAATGTGGGAAAGCATATGATTTTATAGGTGTGTATTGTAAATGAAAGAACAGAAAAGGGACAAAACAATGTAAATGGAAAAAAAGACCCAGATGAAGAATCCAGAACTAAATGCATAGATATATTGTTTAGAAACAAACTATGTGTTCTACACTCCAGTGACCAGTGTTACTGCAATTATGTACAGATATTATTAATATAGAATTCAGAGTTCTTTCTCTTTGATACAACTTGTAAAGATTTCCACATTATAGATCAATATTCCTCAAATACAGATTCTTAAAGATTTACATGGAGCAATTTTATTGGAGTTTGCTCTCAAGGACAAAAAATTGAAACTGCAAAACAATTGCAAAACAGGTACCATTTGGTATGATAGGGCTCTCATATATGTCCAGAAGTAAAAGAATAGTTGGCAGGTCATTGTGTTCTCCCAGGCTCTTCTCACTGGATATAGGCTTCCTGCAGCAGGGGCACTGTTTCACCAGGGCAATTCCCTTTTGACCAGCAGTGATGTGTAATTCTTTGAGAGAGATTTGACTATAAGCCACACAAGAAAAACAAGTCCTTAATCCTACAGAGGAAATTTAGGCATCACCCCACAATATTCTCTTCCTTCTATACATTGCAATTTATAGATTCACTTGCTTCAGATAATAATATCCTTGCATCTGTAAATTACAACATTAGTCATTGTTATATTTTCCAAGCTGAATTTACAAGATCAGTGAGATGAACTGCAGCCCCACGGCTTCAGATGGTCTTGGGCCAAAATTACTATACATTGTTTCCATCCTCTTCTATCCAATATATCTATATTCCAGAACACTTATATAGTGCCTTTACCAGTGTAGACAGCTTACCCTCTGGGATGATCCAGAGCCTCTACCCTGAGGGATCTAAGTCATTGTTTAACATGCCTTTCAAAATGGGGCTACTGCTCTGATGAATTGCCAACAAAACTGGACCAAGATGGTTAAGAGATATAGCACTGTTTCACCAGGGCACAAACATATTCTTTTCTGGACTCACTGATGATCAGGTTCTTTTGATCCTGCCAGGAAAGGGCTCTTTTACTTTTTTTCACTGATGTTGTCTTGGATCAAAGAGTCTAAAGTGACTGGGTGACAGCCATAGATTAAATTTAGTGTGATTCATACATTATCCCTTATTGAAAGCATTCTCATCAGAAGCCTAAGACATGGAGATCCACAGAGATTAACTCCTAGGGACAGGAAGTACAAATTCCCCAAGTAGCTGGCCATGATGATATGTTCAGTAATCCCAGTACTTGAGAGGTTGAGACAAGAGTGTCAGGTTCAAAGCCAGCCTCAACAATTTAGCAAGACCCTTAGCAATCTACAGAGACCTGTTTCCAACAATAATAAATAAATAAAAAAGGGCTGGGAGTGTATCTCAGAGGTACAATACCCCTAGGTTCAACCACCAATACCAAAAGAGAAAAGGAAAAAAAATCATCAAGTATGACACCGAGGGCCAGTCCTGTCTCCAGTGTTCCATTCTTTCATCTACATTTTGTACCTACTGAGGAAATAACAGAATAAAATAATCATTCATGTAGGGCATTTCCTATATCTTTGAGAAAAATTTCTAGCCTTGCATAGTATCCTCTTCAAGTCAGCTCAAAGTCTGCATCTTCAGTACCCAGCTGGATCTGTCAAGCCAGCAGTTTCTGGTTACTATGATAATATATCCCAAAGGCACAGGGTAACTGCTCCCCTTCCTTAACTATAAAGTATATTTCTTGCACCAGTGCAACATTTTATAAGATTTTGTTTTTGGTTGGTAGATCTAATATTCTACAAGCCCTCCATGAGTGGTTCTTCCAACACCTGAAAAAAGAAATGTCATCCATAGTCAGAATACTTCAAATTCTACCCAGATGAATCATTCCAACTTCAAGGGTTCAACGGGTTTAACACAGTCATCTGTTACTCACCGGTTGCTGGTTTTCTCAAGGAGTGGCTCCATATGGGTTCAACATTTGCTGGCGGGTTAGTCATTCAGCTGTGGCTAAATAAGCCATCCCAGTTCTACACCACTGAGGATGTTGAGTTTCACTATGACTACATGCCAAGAGTGATCATGACACCATCTATTTCAAGCAATGAGGTCCCCATTGTCAGCCATCGTGCGATCTAGGTGCAAAGTCCCCGCTGCAATGTCTGCTTTCCAGGACAACTCTTGATTTAAATGGTTGTTAGGTTCTTGTGGTAATAGACTATGAGATGGAGATTTGATGAGATGGAGAGTGCTTCTGGGAGCAAGATCTGTAATGGACTGAGGAAAGTAGGAAAGGTCAGAAGAAGATAGACTGCTATTCAGTAGCAACAGGTGTGTCAGCTAATCTCCCATAGGGTTGGTCTTTTCTGAATGTCCAGAATTGAGACAGGGGCTTGGGAACTTTTTACCTCAGCAGCAACCAGTCATGATCTGTGGGTTGCTCCTGGAGGTTTGCATAGTTATGACAAAGGCACATCAGTTCGTCCAAGGATAATTCCTGAAAAAGGCCATGGCTGTGAGCTGTCAACATGCAGTATTTCTGGCACCTGGAAGAAAGTACTACTTCTGTCCTAAGGGGACACTTGGGAAGTACTCTACAGTATCCATTATCGTCTGAGTTCTGGAATGCTTTAATTGAATTCTATATCTTTCTTTTTTATATATTTATTTATTGGTGCATTGTAATTATACATTTGATACATGTCAGGGTAGCAGCATCATACATGCACACATTGCTTTTTTAGCCCTCCCTCCAATCCCACCCTATTCCCTCCCCCTTCCCTCCCTTTCGTGCTCTGCATAGTGATTGAGTCTTATAAGTTTGTATATATACATCATGTGCTTTAGTGTGTTTCCCTCCACCCCCCTCCCAACTTCCTCAGTTAGGTCATCTTCTTTGTTCATCTAAACTTTTCTTCTTCTTTGTCTGCAATCCCTTATAAGTCCCATTCTATCTAGCTTCCACATATTAGGGAGAATATCCGACTTTTCACTCTTTGTGACTGACTAATCTCACTTAGCATAATGTTCTCTAGTTCTCTCCATTTCCCTGCAAATGATGTAATTTTGTTCTTCTTTATGGCTGCATAAAATTCCATTGTGTACATATCCCATAGTCTTGTAATCTATTCATCTGTTGATGGACACCTTGTATGTGTATCTATGTTTACAGCTGCACAATTCACAAGTGCCAAACTTTGGAACCAGCCAAGGTGTCCATCAACAAATGAATGAATTCTATATCTTTCAAACATCTCTTTGTGCTGAGTGTGGTGGTGCATGCCTGTCATCCTAGTACTTGGGAGGCAGAGACAGGAGGATCACAGGTTTGATGACAGCCTCAGCAATGTAGTGAGAATCTCAGCACCCTAGTGAGACCCTGTTTCAAAACAAAAAATAAAAGGGGCTGGAGTTGTAGCTCAGAGGTGGAATGCCTCTGGGTTCAATCCCCAGTACCAAAAGAAACAAACAAAAACAAATCAACAACACACACACACAC
>PVJS01018224.1:0-35145 GCA_004027185.1 Glis glis | reverse complement strand
AAAAAAAAAAAAAAAAACCCAAGGAAATACTACTTCACACCCACTATGATGGCTATTAATTAAAACACAGAAAACAATGTTGGTGAGGATGCAGAGAAATTGAAACCATTATGCATTGTTGGTAGAAATGTAAGATAGTGAAAAACACTATAGCAGACAGTTCCTCAAAAAATTAAACATAAAACCACCATCAGTTCCAAAGGAATTGAAAGCAGGAGGTCTACCAGATATGTGTATACCAATGTTCATAAGTGGAACAATCCAAAAGTCCATTCACAGACAAATAAAATGTAGAACTCTTACACATTGTACAATGTTTACACACCTATACAATGCATGTTCCATACATACAATGAAATGTTTACTAATTTGTAAATTAGTATAAACACTGTGGGGGCTGGGGGTTCCTTAAAAGACTAGGAATGGAACCACTATATGACCCAGCTATACCACTCCTCGGTATCTTTCCAAAAGAATTAAAGTCAGAATATTATAGTGCTATACATATATCCATGTTTATAGCAGCACAATTCACAATAGCAAAATGATGGAACCAACCCATATATCTATCAACAGATGAATGGATAAAGAAAATGTGGCATAGAAACACAATGGAATCTCAGCCATAAAGAAAAACAAAATTACGTGATTTGCAAGCAAATGGATAAAGCTAGATAATATGCTAAGTGAGATCAGCCAGTCTTAGAAGGTCAAGGGTTGTATGTTTTCTCTCCAATGTGGAAGCTAGAGAGAAAATAGGAAACATGGGGACTTTAAATAATGTGGAGAGAGACTGTAGAGTAATGGAAGGGGATTGGGGGAGGGATTAAGGGAGGGGAAGAGGGAGGATTGAAGAGACAGTTCAAATAATGCTATGGCAATATGTGAAGGTATCACTACCAATTTCACTAACATGTCTGAGGAGGGAGGAGCAGGGAGTAGGGTGGGATGTGGAGGAAATATACCAAGAGCTGTGTGCATGTATGTTTGTATCACATTGAACCTCACTGTGATGTGTAATTGCAATGGACGAATAAAATAATTTTTTAAAATGTGTAATATTCCATACATACAACAGAATGTTATTTAGCTTAAAAAGAAGTAAAACTCTGAAACATGCTACAAAAATAGATGAACCTTGAAGATACTATTCTAAGTGAAATAAATCAGACACAAAGGGACAAGTATTGTATGATTCCATTGATATGTGTTACCTGGAGTAATCAAATTCACAGAGACTAGATTACCAGGGCCTGGGAGGAGGGGGAATGGAGAATTGTTGTTTAATGGGTACAGAGTTTCAACTAGGAAAGATGAAAACACTCTGGACATGGATGGTGGTGGTGGTTGTATGCTATTTTAAATGTACTAAATGCCACTGAATTTTAGGTACACAGCTACAATGGGTAAAACAGTAAATTCTATGTGTATTTTACCACATGCTTTTACAAAAATCAAAAGTAGACATTGCACCTTCACCCACAAGCAAAACTATGAAAATGTGTTTGGAGGAGGAGTGTAGCAGCATTCTACAGGATTAAAATATGCTTCCTGCCCCCCAACCCCAGTAAACTAACTTTTTACCAAAAAAAAAACTAGTCTTTTTTTTAACTTTTGTGTATATAGATATGGTCTACAAGGAGAGAGCTAAGATCGAGCAAGTACAGATGATTTTTCTCAGGGAGTTAGGGCAGCAGACCAAGAAAGGCAGAGAAAGCAGGCAGGTAACAGAAGGGCCGCCATTGGACCAGCTGCCATAGGACCCGCCCCAGCTTCACAAGGGGACGGTATGGCTCTTTTCATCATGGAGTCCTCTACCTTTAGTTTCAAACCACATATGGCTTTTTGTTTGGTTTGGTTTGGTACTGGGGATCGAACCCAGGGCATTCTACTTCTTTGTGTGTGTGTGTGTGTGTGTGTGGTACTGGGGACTCAACCCAGGGGCATTCTACCTCTGAGCTACAACCCCAGCCCTATTTTATTTTTTATTTTGAAACAGGGTCTCACTAAGTTACAGAGGGCCTCACTAAGTAGCTGAGGCTGGCCGTGAACCTGCGATCCTCCTGTCTCAGCCTCCCAAGTACTGGGATTCCAAGCATGCGCCACCACGCCCGGCCAGAGCATTCTACTTCTGAGCTACACCCCCAGCCCTTTTTATTTTTTATTCTGAAACAGGGTCTTGCTAAGTTGCTGGTGCTGGTCTTGAACCCGCGATCCTCGTTTCGCAGCCTCTCGAGTACTGGGATTACAGCTGTGCGCCACCACACCCAGCTAGCTGCATATGTGATTGATTGAGACCTGGACATGAAGATTGACCATAACACTGTTGTTTTAACAGAATTTGCACTGATACGGAGGCACAAGAACACAAAGAAATCTGCAAATTGTCTCTTCAGTCACAGCCTGTCTTGAGGCTGAGGTCTTAAGGACGATGTTTCAATCAGGCCAAACCTACCACTTAATGTGCCAAAATAGTTCAGAGCTTGGTGTGGTGGTGCACGCCTGTTATCGCAGTACTTGGGAGGCTGAAATAGGAGAATCATGGCTTGAGACCAGCAACTTAGTGAGACCCTCAGTAACTTAGCAAGACTGTTTCAAAATAAAAAACTAGCCAGGCGTGGTGGCGCACACTTGTAATCCCAGTACTTGGGAGGCTGATACAGGAGGATCTCAGGTTCCAGGACAGCCTCAGCAAGTAGTGAGACTCTCATCAACCTAGCGAGACCCTGTTTCAAAATAAAAGTAAAATAGGGCTGGGGGTGTAGCTCAGAGGTAGAATGCCCCTGGGTTCAATCCCCAGTACCAAATAAAATAAAATAAAAATAGTTTACATACTATCTCCACATACAATGAATGAACATCAAGTATATCTAATAGCAAGTCTAACTCTGGAATAATGGAAAACAGACTAGTTCTCAAGTTAGAAGACCTGAATTTGAATCCTGTAAATGAGAAAGCTAATATGCAAATATACATTGTTATTTTGCCTATTACACACACTCTTATGCACTGTTCTCATTTATTCTTTTTTTTTTTTTTTTGCGGTACCGGGGATTGAACCCAGGGACGTTCTACTTCCGCGCTACACCCCCGGCCCTATTTTTTTTATGCTTTATTTTGAAACCGGGTCTCATGAAGTTGCGGAGGGCCTCACTAGGTAGAGAGAGAGAGAGAGAGAGAGAGAGAGAGTGAGCGAGCACTGAGGCTGGCCGTGAACCCGGATCCTCTGGTCTCCGCCTCCCAAAGTACTGGGATTACAAGCGTGCGCCACCACGCCCGGCTCATTTATTCTTTACAGCAAGCAGCTCTGTTCCCTATTCCCATGTGGGTGGGGACATGCAGCTGAGAGAGATGACCTGTCTTGAGTAGGCACTACGGGCAGATCCACACTGAACCGAAGCTGCCTTCTCTAGCACCAGAGCTCTGTGGGTCCGTCACAGCAGCCAGAGGCCAGCAATTATATGCATGGATTTTCCAGATGACACGATCAGAACGTTCTAGTTCCCAGAGACTCTCACTTGTCAGAGGTCACACAGTTGATATGCTGGTGCCAAATCAAGGCTATATCTTGGAATTCTTATTTCTAGGCTGCTAATTTTCATCACAGTGTAGAGGTGACTCTATAGTGGTCCTAAGGTATGATTAGAACTCTGGCCCATACTGAGCACTGTAGGAAAAAAGGGGGGGGGGTCAAAACAAGTCATTGCAAACTAGCATATCACATAAACAAGTTATAGTTGAAAGCAACAGTTTTTAAACAAAAACTTTTGGAGAAAAACTCAAAATTAGAAATTTAGTCTTCAAGCCAGGTATGGTGGCACATGCTTGTAATCCCAGTACTTGGGAGGCTGAGACAGGTTTGCAGTCAGCCTCAGCAATTTAGCGAGGCCCTCTGTAACTTAGTGAGACCTTGTTTCAAAATAAATAATAAAAATAGGGTTGGGAGTGTAACTTGGAAGTAGAATGCCCCTGGGTTCCACCCCAGTACCGCAAAAAAAAAAAGAAAGAAATATAGTCTTCATTAACTCAATTATTTTCTGCAGGTTGGAAAAAGGCCATCATTGTTAATTAAATTTTAGAATTACAAGCCGGGCGTGGTGGCGCACGCTTGTAATCCCAGTACTTTGGGAGGCGGAGACCAGAGGTTCCGTGGCCAGCCTCAGCTGTCTCTCTCTCTCTCTCTCTCTCTCTCTCTCTCTCTCTCTCCTTAGTGAGGCCCACCGCAACTTCATGAGACCCAGTTTCAAAATAAAGTATAAAAAAAATAGGGCCGGGGGTGTACAGGGGTGTAGCGCGGAGGTAGAACGCCCCTGGGTTCAATCCCCGGTTCCGAAAAAAAAAAATTTAGAATTACAAAAGTTCAGATATGCAGATCAAAATGTTACTACTTTTGTACTACTTTTGCTTCTTTGCCAGACATCATCTCTGTGAGCCAGTTACATTTAAAAGAAAAGTTTAAGCTGGTACAGTGGCACACACCTGTACATGGGAGGCTAAGACACCTATACATGGGAGGATCACAGGTTCAAGGCCAGCCTCATCAACTTAGTGAGACCCTCAGCAACTTAGACCCTGTTTCAGAATAAAAAGGGCTGGGGATGTAGCTCAGAGGTCGAGTACGCCTGGGTTCAATCCCTAGTACCAAAAAATTAAAAATAAATAAGTAAATAAATAATGGAAAATCTAATGCTCTTGAAATACAAACCCTCCCAAGAGATTGAGATCTGTAAGAGGCCAATTAAACCTCTTCATGTGGTTGATTCTAGATACCTCTTTATTTCCTTCCCACACATAAATGCCTAATGCACATAGCTGAACTTTATCTTCTAACTTCATTGTTTGATCAACAAATTTTTTTCTGTGTGTGGTACTGGGGATTATTGAACCCAGGGGCATTCTACCTCTGAGCTACACCCCCTAGCCCTATATATTTTTTTAAATTTTGAAACAGGGTTTCACTAAGTTTCAGAGGGCCTCTCTAACTTGCTGAGGCTGCCTGCAAACCTACGATCCTCCTGTCCCAGCCTCACAAGTACTGGGATTACAGGCATGTGCCACCATGCCCAGCTCAATCAACAAATATTTATTGAGCAGTTAAGTGATCACTATTCTGATCTTTTGGAATATGTTGGTCAACAAACAGATAAGAATCCCTGTCCTCTGGAGCTTATGTTCCAGCACCTTCAAAGGTAATTTAGCATTCAGATATGAGTGCCATGAACCATGTTGATTTCTAAGGTAAGAGTTGTCCATTACAGTATTTTGAGGTAGTGCTAGTTTCTAACCACATCCTCTCAATGACCATATCTGCTGGCAAATAATTTTGGTAAAGAATATTAAAATGAAATACTCCTATAATTCACACGTGCTTTGAATTGTCCTGACATGTGGGCCCTATTTTAGATAGCTGGAAGCCTGAAAGAAGTTACCAGATAGTGGCCCTTATGCAAATAATCTTTCTGTGGTTGGAGCAAAGGGTTAAGGTGAAATTGGAGTTCAGTATTGGAGAAAAGCCAGCTGTGTGGCCCATGCCTGTAAGCCCATTATTGGGAGGCTGAGACAGAAAAATTGCAGGTTTGAGGCCAACCTCAGCAACTTAGCAAGACCCTCAGCAATTTAGTGAGACTGTTTCAAAGTAAAAAATAAAAAGGGCTGGAGTGTATCTCAGTGGTAGAGCACACTTGGGTTCAATCCCCAATACCACAAAACAAAAAACAAACAAAAAAAAAACACTAGAGAGGTACTTCCCTTGTATCAGTTAATTCTGAAGAAACCATTCTTTCCCACCCTATTCCAAGTGTTTCATTAACCATTCATTTTTATGAATTTCTAATCTATAGTTCCTTTTTCCACACAGAGATCAATAATGAAACAAAGGGTTCTGGGTGGAAATACGGCAGAATGGGGAGGGGAAGACAGGATGACAGGACAGCCTAGTGGTTTCCAGCCTCAGAAGCATCAACAGGCACAAAAACAGGAATGTTTCGTTGTCTCTCGTATTGCCTCCTAATCCAGGCCAATACTTTTGAAACTAATGTGGTCTTGAAACTTTTAAGAGACTAATTGCAACTCAAGGGAACCAAAAATCTGAAAGTGTTAGGTGGTGAGGGAGAAGTGCAGCTTTTTAGTTCCTTTAGAAAATGTGTTAAAGTGCAGATGTAAATGAATTAATTCAGTAAGTACATTTTAAAAAGCAAATGCAAAACACATTGAGCTCATATATTCATAGCCTTAAGTTCACAAAGTTCTGACAAGGTAAGTTAGGGCTTTATTTTTTTAATTAAAGTAGTTATATTGAGATAATTATAGATTCTATGGGTTTGGGGGTTTTTGTTTGTTTGTTTGTTTGTTTGTTTATGGTGCTGGAGTTTGAACCCATAGGCATTCTACCTCTGAGCTACACCCCTAGACCTATTTTTATTTTTTTATTTGGAAACAAGGTCTCTCTAAATTGCTGAGAGCCTCGCTAAGTTGCTGAGCTGGCTGGGAACCCATGATCCTCCTATCTCATCCTCCCAAGTTCTGGGATTACAGGTGTATACCAGATCTATGTATTTTTAACTAAAAAATTCAGCATATTCTGCGGGTAGTTTGCTTATAGAGGAAAATGCTTTTGGGCATTTCTGTGTACCCATCCTCTAAGTTCTAAAAATTTGCTCTTCCTTAAGTCTGGCTATCATGAGGATTTATAACTATCTTGGTTTTCAAAAAAAATGACATTTGATATTTGTGACTTTTGAATGTGGTGATAACAAATAGTTGATCAGACATCATGGGAGCTATGCAGAGGTTGAGTTAACCTCAACTTCCAAATGTGTGTTGGGGATGGGGCAGGAAAGAGGAGGATTCTCAGTAGAGCAACCTTTAAGCAGAAAGGTCCTTAATGGCTAAAGTGAAAGTATTGGATTTGGCAGGAGGATTGAAGCAGTCCCTTGCTCATGGTATTTTTTTTAACACACCTAGTTAGGACTAATAAAAAGAACTCCTATGTGAAAATCTTCATTATTGTCACTGTTTACCCTAAAATATTTTCATAGATTTTATTAGGTTTTATGCTTTCCACATTATTGAAGACTTTTCCTTTCACAGAACTTGCTTTAATCCTAGTGGGCACTTACATTTAATTACTGTGCAATCTCCTTAACTATGAGCCAGAAGAACAGCTTTTCCTAGATTAAATTTTAGAGAGGTTTTCTTAACCTTTGTCGATTGCAACTTGGAATGACCACTTGTCTGCAATGCTGAGATGTGTGTGGATCGAAATCATCGTCATAGAGACAGAAAGGCAGGGAGCCAGCCTGAGCCATGTCATTCCCACAAGTTTGATTTTTGTGTGTGCTTTTTGGTGGGAAGACATTGTTAAGATTTAAAAAAAAATCAGCCCTGAGCTGAACTATAGGTCTTCCATTTCATTTATAAATTATGAAATTGAGTTGAAGGAGGTATTGACTGGAAACCAAAGCAGTGAATTATGAACCATCAAGAGTGCTTTTAATTAGTAATATTGCCAACAGCCTTGGTCTAGACCCCTAGCAGAAACTTAGGGGACAGTTGTGCCCACACTGAGTCCCCTGCAGCCAGCCTCTACAGAGCCTCAGCCCCCATAAGACTGCTCCATCACACCCTGCAGTAGATCAGACCCTTTCTAATTCACCACTACCCTTCTCAAGATACTTCCCTAATACAAGTCCAGAGCACCCTAAAACTTGGAGGGGAGGAAAGAACAAATAGGATTAATTTGAATGAGCCGGGCGTGGTGGCACATGCTTGTAATCCCAGTACTTTGGGAGGCGGAGACCGGAGGATCCGGGTTCGCGGCCAGCCTCAGCTCTCTCTCTCTCTCTCTCTCTCTCTCTCTCGCTGTCTCTCTCTCTCTACTTAGTGAGGCCCTCTGCAACTTCGTGAGACCCGGTTTCAAAATAAAGTATAAAAAAATAGGAGGGCCGGGGGTGTAGCGCGGAAGTAGAATGCCTCTGGGTTCAATCCCCAGTACCGAAAAAAAAAAAAGAATTAATTTGAATGGGCATTAGGTACTCCACAAAATTTGTCTAGATCTCTATTAGGAGCTCATCAATATTAACATCATGAGCATTCAAACATTACTATAAACATACACACAAATCTCTAGTTTTAGTCTATCACTGATTGCCTACTGTCATAATGGCAAAGTATCAAATGTCAAAAGACAGAGTTCTTTTGTTAACAATATAGAGAGCAACATGCAAAGCCTGGATTCTCATGAGAGCTGAGATTAAACATTTTGGCCAGAAAACTGTGTACAATATTTTGTGAGAATAATAAATGGTCAAAGCTGAGTATTCTTCCCTTGAGTCTAATGCAAAATCATTGATTGAACACTTTTCATTTGGCAATTGCTGTGATTCCCGGCTCACCCAGCCCCCCAACTCCTGGTGTCTCATGGAGCCTCAGGGCCAGGAAGGTGTATGGAACAAAAGCAGGGTGCATGGGGTCCTATTAGGTCTTCCTGGCAGCTGGGGCTGAGTGCAGCTGATCGGCAGCTGCCAGGGACTATCACACCCTTGCTCTCTGTCTTGCCTTTTTAGATAGACATAGGCCCACCTGAATCTCCATCTTCTGAGAAACACCAAACCTTGTCTACCTTGTCTTCACTGAGAACCCAATATAGACAAAGTACAATTTAGAATGGCTAGCCACAAATTAGCTTAGGAATTCATGGGAAGGTGCTTAATAGAGAATATGCTGAATGGTTGTCAGAAATATTACCTCATAAGTAAGCTCGACACCAGGGTTTATAAAGAATGCAGGGCCCTATTGATTGATATTGACCCAGTTGTGATCTATACAATGCAGGCTCTTTTGAAAGAACTGTGTCTTCTCTAGGGACTTACTGTGTCATAGATATTATAAAGAACTCATGCCAGGCGTGAGCGATGCATGCCTGTAATCCCAGTATTTGGGAGGCTGAGACAAGAGGATCGCAGGTTCGAGGCCAGACTTAGCAACGTAGTAAGACCTTGTTTCAAAATAAAATCAGGCTGGGGGTGTATCTCAAGGGTAGAATGCTCTTGGGTTCAATCCCTAGTATCCCCACCACATACAACCATCCACCCAGCAATATTTTTCATATTATAAGAGTGCACACTTATCAAATACTTGAGAATAATATGGCGATGCATGGGGGTAAGTGAGAGGGGACTGGAGATGGAGGGGTTAAATGAAATAAAACATGCAAGCATGGGCCAGTGACGTGGGTGCTGTGGACTAGGGAGCACAACTCAGTCATCTCAAGAATAGAAGGACCTTGGTGAGTCCTGGTAGAAGGGAGGAGAGATATAAGAAGGGAGGTTCTTGAGCACAAAGAAGAGAAAGGGAACCCACCTCCCTGTCCCCCTGATCCTCTGCCCGCCTTTCCAGTGAAGTCTGGAGAAGGGGTCATGCCAAAGCACAGGGGTCAACGAACTTTCTACATAAGAACTGTGTAGAGAATATTCTAGGCTGTGCAGGCTAGATGGTCTCTGTTGCAGCAGTTCAATGCTTTGGCTATAGAATAAAAGCAGCTGTAGGCAATATATTGACAAATGGATGTGGCTATGTTCTAATAAATCTTTATTTAAAAAAAGACAAGCAGCAAGCTCTGACCTGTGAGCTGTAATTTGCTGACCTCTGGCTTAGAGAGTTAGCCCTGATCTACTGGCTTGGCTCCCTCTTACAGAGTCCGGAGCAGAGCCTTTAAGATAATTCTGTCACTCAAAAATATGACCTGTGAGGATAAATGCAAAGACACCAGGCTTATTTAAATTCAGAGAAAAAGAGCCCAAGGTCCACAGGGGCTTCCATGGTAATAGAATCTCAGACACTCTGAGCTTTCAGTGCTGGGATAAATAACCCATGGGCAGGGCTCACGTCATTTTTCATTTGATCAAGTCAAGAGCATGTCTCATAAATGTCTTGTAAGCAAATGCAAATGCTCAAGAGATGCTCAGAGTTTGTAGCAAGTGGCATGAATTTACAGTCCATGTCCTCCAGCAGAACTGTACAAAGGACCCCTCTCTGCCTTTCTCAGACATCCTGGTTAAGTCCTGGGAGACTCCTTTCAAGATCCCCCTTGCTGGGTAGGATGCTGCTCAGGCAGTAACAAAATCCATGCCTGCTGCTCAGGTGAAGGCAACCTTAGACAAAAGTACAAAGCCTCAAAGTGATCATTTACAGATTAATAGGCCAATCAAGCTCTGTAGAGTCAAGCACAATGATCATCAGATGGAGAAGAAAAAGGTAAAAGAGAAAGAGAGAGAGAGAGAGAGAGAGAGAGAGAGAGGAAGGAAGGAAGGAAGGAAGGAAGGAAGGAAGGAAGGAAGGAAGGAAGGAGAAAGAAAGAAAGAAAGAAAGAAAGAAAGAAAGAAAGAAAGAAAGAAAGAAAGAAGAAAGAAAGAAAGAAGTGCCTGTTTGCTTCTGGTTGCTAGTTGCTAACTATTGTCTCCGGAGGCACCCGCCCCCAGTGTTGTCCAGCAAGCGTCTCAGCCTTTCTCTGATCACTAGTCCCCAGCTCTTTCCCAGCAGAGGGTGCTCCCCCCAGCGCAGGAAGGACAGCCTGCACCCTGATGGGGCTGACATCTTAATTCAGTCCTATAATAACGCACTTTTCCAAGACCACCCATTTGTCCCCAGCTGGGTTTCCCAAGTGCCCTCCCCTGCATTTTAGTCGAGACTGTACTTTATTGCCTCAGCTCCTATGCTCTACTTTCCTGAGAAGAGGCTGCAAGGCAGTAAAGGACCCTTTGTAAGCCTGTGTAATTCATATCAGTCATAAAGTTCACCCACAGAATCACCCAGGAGTTCACTGGTTAAGAGAAAAGTGAGGAGAATCATTAGCTAAGCATGCAGATCTGCTGGGACCCATTAAGAGTTCAACTCCAGGGTCTGTACACCCTGACAATGACAGGGAGTTGTTCAAGCAGATGTAGGGGGAAACATTAATAATTAATGTCTCCATAGACCTTTTATTCCTGTGTCTGGTTATAAATCCAGAATATTGAAACTTGTTTCTGAATGAAGTACATTTTGTTAATCCCTAAGTCATGGGAAATGATCCTCTGTAGGGTTAATTTACACCTGACTTGAAAGTTCATTGTTAGGTGGGAGTATTAAAATGTTAATCCAGAACTGGACATGGTGGTGCACGCCTGTAATCCCAGTGCTTGGGAGGCTGAGAGAGAAGGATCGCAGGTTCGAGGCCAGCCTCAACAACATACGGAGACCCTCAGCAACTTAGCAAGACCTTGTTTCACATTAAAAAATGGCTGGAAAGCCGGGCGTGGTGGCGCACGCTTGTAATCCCAGTACTTTGGGAGGCAGAGACCGGAGGATCTGGGTTCGCGGACAGCCTCAGCGCGCGCTCTCTCTCTCTCTCTCTCTCCCTTCCTCTCTCTCTCTCTCTCTCTCTCTCTCTCTACTTAGTGAGGCTCTCCGCAACTTCGTGAGACCCGGTTTCAAAATAAAGTATAAAAAAATAGGGCCAGGGGTGTAGTGCGGAGGTAGAACACCCCTGGGTTCAAACCCCGGTACCGCAAAAAAAAAAAAAAAAAATGGCTGGGAGTATAACTCAGAGGGAAAATGTCCCTGGGTTCAATCCCCAGGACCCCCCAACCCCCAAGTGAATCCAACTCTGTACTTCCTGATAAATGTTTCCTTGATAAAAACAATATAAAAATATTCATCTTAGCTCACCCATATGGAGCCCACGGTGCCCCTTAATAACCACAGCATTTGCGCTTCCTGTGTCTCGCTGGGAGGAAAAGAAAGATAAATGTAGACATTCTGAGTGTCCTCTTCTCTGTCTCTGCCCAGATCAACCACGGCCACTGTGTTTCAACTCCGCAGCTCTGTCCTCCCATTGCAGCAGCTCCCACATCTGGGCCCTCCAGGCTAGTGAGGCCCTTCGCAACTTCGTGAGACCCGGTTTCAAAATAAAGTATAAAAAATAGGGCCGGGGGTGTAGCTTGGAGGTAGAACGCCCCTGGGTTCAATCCCCAGGACCGCAAAAAAAAAAAAAAAAAGGCCAGTGGATTAATCACCCAGATCCAGCACCTTATCACCCTCTTCTCCTTATCATCGAATCAGTCCCTGTCTGTTCAGGTAACGACACGTGACACATTACTCAGGCTATTATTAACTGAGGGATAATTGTGAATATACATGATTCATGTATGTAAATGATAGAAGCATTAATACTTTTTTCTTGTTCTTAATCTTGTGCTAAAGTGTTACTGTGACAGGGCATTTTGATGTTTACAACCTAATCTCTCACATGGAACACAGACTTGTTTGGAATAAATGTGCATGTGACGTAATCCTCAGTCTGATAGACTGGATTTATTTATTTATTTTGGTACTAGGGATTGAACCCAGGGGATTCTACCTCCAAGCTACATCCCCAGCCCTTTTTATCTTTTATTTTGAAACAGGGTCTTGCTAAGTTGCCGAGAGTCTTGCTAAATTGCTGGCCTTGAACCTGCCATCCTCCTGTCTCTGCCTCCAAAGTACTGGGATCACAGGTATGCATCACCATGCTGGGCTATTTTTTTATTTTTTTAAAGATAAGTGTTTGTGATAAACTATTAAAGAGATGCCACTGACCTCTTTGGCAGTTGGACAAAGGACCATTTTCCTGGCCTCTCTTAGGAACAACGGCATTCTAATGTGTGGTATGGCTGGGCTGAGTAGGGGTTGCAGAACTGCTTTGGGAACAATGTACAGCTAATGTACAGTCCTATGTGTGTGCCCCAAATCGCAGAACTTGACTCCATTGGCACTGTTCTCGAATGGAGGCAATTATCCAAAGACAAACTTGCACACATTGGCAAAACCCTGGCACAACAGTAGTAAAAGCTAACCTCTATTTGGAGCTTTCTCTGGGGTCCAGTGCTATGCTAAGTAATTTGCACATATTAACTGGTTCCTGTAGATTGGGTATAGTATTATGTCCACTTAGCAGATGAAAAAACAGAGATAGAGTGAGGCGAATAATGCAGCTAGTAAAATAGCGGGGCCAAGATTTAAACACAGGTCCCTTTGACTTATTAGCCCTCTGAATCATCTTGATGCCCAGCCAAGTGACACAACCCCGACTTCCACAGGGGCCTGGCAGGTAAATTAAATGAGTGAGGTCAGCTGGTGTGAGACAACAGGAGGAATGGAGAGAGCCTGACCTCGTGAAAGAGCAGCCACTGTTCCCCTCCGGCTGGCTGCAGGCTCACGTGGCCAGATCTGATTTGTGCGGAGTATCCGCAAACCTGGAACAAGGAGAAATCGCCCAGTGCTTAAATGTTATCACTTGGTTTTATAAAAGCCCACTGGTGTCGACAGTGCACACCTGCAGCTCACACTGAGCCCATGTGCTTCGGTCTCCCGCCTGGACTTCGCTGGCTCCCACCACAGGCTCTCAGCTGCAATCCACCTGCTCTCAATGTCCACCTTCTGGAATCATTCCCATTCCCAGGGAGCACCCCGGGACCCCAAGATCTGATTCTCCCATCCAGTTTTAGGAACACATGGTGTTGAAGAATGGAGGAGTGGTGGACCTGCCCATGCCAGCGCTTCGTACCGCAATCTACTCCACGCACGCGCCAGCTGCTCCTCCACGCTTTCCTCATCCTCCTTACGGGGCCGAGGTCTTCTGCCTGGTCCTCAAGATGCTCTGAACTGAGGCTGGTTTTATATTTCACTCACCTAGCACATTCCTGCTCTCTCCCTATTGCATAGTCAGCTTCTTGGAAACAGACCCAAAGCTGTATTAATTACCTCACTCTTCCTACTTTCCCCCAAGGCTGAGCTCAGTTCTTAATAGGTTCACCTTTCAAATATTTATTGAGTTAAATATAAAAATCACAGTATAGGTGAAGCTTGTCTTTGTATTACTATTAGGAGACACGTTCAGTTGCTTTAATAAAGACCTAAAAAGACAGTGGCTTTGCCTCTCTGAATCTCTTTCCTCACCTGTGCAATGGGAATGATTACCTAACAGGAATGAAATGGTGTAGCTTGCTTAGCACAGCACCTTCTAAATAAGAAGCGCCCAGTTCTGACTGTAACATTCACGATTCGCACATGGGATTTAATAGTGTAGAGCCAAGACCAACTAAACACCAGGGGTCCCGTTGCAGGCAGCCCTAACATCACCTATTGGGGAAGTGAGGAACTCATAAAAGGTCCTTTTCAACTTCAGACAACAGAGTATATACTTTTGTTGTTAACTATAATTATATATTTGAACCTAGTGAATACATATTTTCCTTTACAACAGAAATATGCACATATTTAAATGATGAATGTTAATTACCCTCTGTTATGGGCTGATTAGTGCCCCCCATTTATCTCTTGCAGTCCTAATCCCCAGTGCCTCTAAATATGATATTTAGAGATGGGGCTTTTAAAGGGGCAATTAGGGTTAAATGCGGTCATACTGGAGGATACCTGCTCTCTGGCTACCTGTCTGTGTGCACAAAGCCACCATACTTAAAGCTGCTGCTGCCCTTGCTGCTACTGTTTCTAATCTAATTGTATTAGGACCCTCTTCTTCTTGCTTATAAGAGGAGGAAATTTGGACATACATAGACATCAGGGATGCAAGTACACAGAGAAAGGGCTATGCATGACAGCAAGAAGCCAGCTACCTGCAAGCCCAGGAGAGTGGCCTCGAGAGAGACTAGCCCTGCCAACCTCTTGATCTTGGACTTCTAGAATCCAGAACGGTGAGAAATAAAATTTCCTTCTTTTTTCTTTTATCTTTTTGGTACTGGAGATTGAGCCCAGGGGTATCCTACTCTGAACTACAGCCCTTTTTTATTTTTAATTTTTTAATTTTTATTTATTTATTTTTTGGCGGTACCGGGAATTTTTTGGCGATACCCAGGGGCATTCTACCTCTGAGATATACCCCCAGCCCTATTTTTTTATTCTTTATTTTGAAACAGGGTCTCACTAAGCTGCAGAGGGCCTCACTAAGTAGCTGAGGCTGGCCGCGAACCCGGATCCTCCGGTCTCAGCCTCCCAAGTACTGGGATTACAAGCATGCACCACCATGCCTGGCTATTATTTTTTATTTTGAAACAGGGTTTCACTAAGTTGCTGAGGCTGACCTCAAACCTGCAATCTGCCTGTCCCGGCCTCCCAAGTACTGGGATTACAGGTGTGTGCCACCACACCTGGCTGAGAAACAAATTTCTGCTATTTAAGCTACCTAGTCTGTGGTCTTTTGTTATGGCTGCCATAGCAAATCTAGTGGGAAAAAAATCTATTGCTTTCTTTTCTTCTAAGTCCTCTACAAGAACCCCTGTAACAAGATAAAAGCATGCAAATTTATTTCATACAAGCTGTATGTGACACAGGAGACTTCATAAGGAAGTGAAGACCCAAAGTAGCCAGGGTTGAATGTTTATATACTGACTTGGGCAGAGAATCGTAAATTATGAAGTGACAAGACGAAGGGGCTTGAGCCAGGAGAGGTGATCACGGAGAAGTGACCAGGAAGATAATGGCGATGTTCACAGGATTGCTTATACAGATTTCTTTTGGCTTTATCTTCCCATGTTGATGGTAAGAATGCTACTCTCCTCTTGGTATAGGGAGGACATCTTCCATTAAGGTTTTATCTCCCACTTACAGGAAGACAAAGTGAGGATCGGAGTACCATTTTGCACCTGCTGGTCTGGGAAGTGTCTTTAGCTCAAAATAATCCTTATGCCAAAGCAGCATGTTTGGGGTGGAGGAGTCTGCCATTCTCCACAAACCAATATGCCTGTCTCCTTTGGACCTTAGCTCTGCTTAGTCATGCATCTTCAGGAAACTGGAAGAGAACTTCCTGCAACAGATGGGAGGAAAATGTGCTTAGAGAGAAAAAGCATGTGTGCCTAAAATCTCTGCCTCCTGATCAGAGGCAGGGGATTTGCTGAGAACAAGACAGGTCCTGTCAGTGCTCTGGCTGTGCCCCTCAGGCCTCTCTCCCCAGAGGCATATACCAGCAAGACTATAAACCACTCACACCACATCTCTGTGTGTGAGGGTTGGGTTTGTTTTGTTGTTGTTTTTCTGGTACTGGGTATTGAACCCAGGAACAATTTCCCTCTGAGCTACACCCCCAACCATTTTTTATTGTGAAACAGGGTCTTGCTAAGTTACTTAGGGTCTCACTAAGTTGCTGAGGCTGACCTCAAACCTGCAATCCTCCTGTCTTAGCCTCCCAAGTTCTGGGATTACAGGCATGTGCCTGGCTTATGTGAAGGGTTTTGCTGGTGGCTGCAACCTTCTCTGTCATTGTTCAGGGCAGACTAAGCGTGCCAGAGAATTGGTGCCCTATGACTGGCAGGAGTTGAGTGTGAGCACCCCATCCCCTCACCCTCAAATGGGGTAGCTCTGACAACTCGACACTGGCCTCCAGAACTCTACAGCAGGATGAGGCTTCATTCACCCACGTGGCATCTCTGTTGATAACATGGCTTTTATTGGCTCCCCTATCTATCCCTTTTGGAGTTCTCTACTCTCCTACTGGTGATCCTAGAGGCACTTCCCAAGTGAACTACCAGCTCTCGAATTCCAATTCCAGGGTGCGACGCTGGGGAAACTAGAACCTAGACAGCTGCTCTCTGGCTACCTGCCTATGTGCGTGGTCACTTTATTTAAAGCTGCTGCTACCCTTGCTGCTGCTGATGCTTCTAAGCTGACAAACATGGATTCTTGCTAGAATAAGTTGTCCCTCCTCCCATGAAGTGCTGTGGCCTCTCCCTGTAGGGAGGGGTGCTCACACAGTCCTGTCCTTTGCCTCATACAAATGCCTTTGTTCACCTCCGGTGACCTGCTCTGATTTTTTTTTCTTCCATAAAGACGAAACGCCAATCCTTTCAATGCTATGGGCTTTTATTAGCTTGTACGCTTGTGTCACATTTATATTTGGGGTAAGAGTGTTTGCATCAGCATTGTATGGTTTTAATAGGCTGTCTTGTGGCTGAGCCAGATATTTCCTTATGGGGCTGCTACAGAATCAGCTGTGAAGTTTGCTTGGTCTGGGGCGTGGGGGCTGATTATGAATAGAACTCCGAGATGGTGACAGACGTCTCAGGAACTGCACAAGCTGTCCTACACGTGCATAAAGCTTTGGCTAAGTACACACTGCCCATAGCCTGTTCCCCTTGACTTACAGTTGGTCAGAGTACGTGTCGGGTTAGGTCTTGTCAGAGACCACTCAGAGCGATGCTGTGGACATGCCACATTAAATAACTTTCCCCATTCTGGGCTTCCTTAACCCTCTGCAGACTGTTCACGCCCAATCCTGCCGTTGTGGGATGAGAACAGCACTGGGTTAAGCCTCCAGAAAGACCATTAGTAAACCCTAACCTGACCACGCACTTAACCTCCTCCAGTGTTTTGCCAGGGACATCATTCATCTTTGCTCCTTCTGGAAAGGTTTTGTCTCGGAAGCTCTCTCTGTCGCGTCTTTTGTGAATCTCTTATATTAACGCATAAATCCTAAGAAGTATTGCTGGCTTAGGGGATTTGTGGGGAGATATTCCAGGGTCTACCAGGGTGTAGCAGCTACGGCTGCCTGGTCGTCAGCACAGGGCTGTGGCTGACCCTTCCATGCCTCAGCCAACTCACTTGCCTTCTGTCCATCTACCAGGGGAAAGGAAATAAAAATGTGTGGTACCCTGTTATTTTCCCTCTAATAATTTAGAAAAGTCCTTCCCATGAATTGATTAAAGTATTATGAAGGGAAGATTTCAATTTGGCCCTGGGCATATCTACTAGCCCATTACATTTGAATGGACTTCCTTTGAAGTAGGTCATTCTGTAAAATGATGAAGATCTTAATCCTGCCTGCAGTTTAAACATGGTTAGTGAGATAATTGCTTCTAGCAACCTGTTGGGGTTAGTTCAGACCTGATGCAGAAGGAATCAGCAGTGAGCAATGAGTCACAAAAGCCCTTGTCTGGTTTCCAGAATTTGTTTTCTAGAATTTAAAAATGTTTATCTTTACTTTATTTCAAAAATGGCAAATTAGCTTGTTAGACTGAAAATTTGACATTATTTTATCATTCCTGACAAGGGCCCTGACCAATGAAGTGGCTCTTGGCAGCCCTGAGAGCAGGGTTTGTCTGCACCTGAATCCTTTCTTTCATCTCTTGTATCCCAAATCATCATCTTGGGGTTTTTGTTGTTGTTTTGTGTATGGTACTGGAAGTGGAACCCAGGAGCATTTAGCCTCTGAGCTATACCCCCACCCCTATTTTATTTTTTATTTTGAAACAGAATCTTAAGTTGCTAAAGGTCTTGCTAAATTGCTGAGGTTGGCCTTGAACCAGTGATTTTCCTGCCCCTCAAGTACTAGAATTATAGGCATGTGCCACCACACCTGGCTATCTTGTTTGTTTTTGTTTTTGTGGTACTGGGGATTGAACCCAGGGGTATTCTATCTCCAAGCTATACCCCCAGACACTTTTTATTCTGAAACAGGGTCTCACTAGGTTGCTGAGGCTGGCCTCAGGCCTGCAATCCTCCTGACTCAGCCTCCCAAGTACTGGAATTACAGGTGAGTGACACCATGTTTGGCCTGATTTTTTGTTTCCTTTGGGGGGGGGCATTTGGGATTGAATATTTGCTGAGGAACTCACTAAGTTGCTGAGGCTGGCCTTGAACCTATGACCCTCCTGTCTTGGCCTCCTAAGTACTGGGATTAGAGGCGTGCACCACTGCGCCCAGCACCCACACTGTTTGGCAGCTTTCATTGCCTCCCCGGCATCACTGAGATGCCACTAAGCTCTCTTCACTGATATTAATTCTAAATATTCCAAGGAGCATTGCCTCCTGCTTCTTGACTAATGTCCTACCATGCTTCCACCATGTCCCTCCCCAGCTCAGAAACATACCATGCTCCCTGTGGCTAACCTCGGACCTTCCAATGTCCCTGCTTGCCTTTAGCCTTGCAAGACCCTCCATAGTCTAGCATACACCCGGGCATACTTTCATTTTTGACTACCCAACATGTTTTGCTTTTTCCACATACCATGAAAAGCCCTGATCATTTCCAGGACCAATGGATATTGTTTTGCAGGTCGCATTCTGCCAAACGCACAAGGCCATCATTCACATAGATGATCATCTAAGTGACAGCCCCTGGCACTGCTGACAGGGAGCCCTGGTCACTGCAACTTCCATCATTTCATTCCTTCCTTCCCATGCCTGGTCTAAATCCTTCTCATCTCTCAAAATGTAACATTGCTACAATGTCTGCCTCAACTATGCCAACTCCCCTAGGTCCACAAACCCTTAACTAGTTCATCTTTACCTCTCACATCAGAGCACAGTGGAGCTTAGTGAATATTAGTAAGTTTTCTCAGCTGGTAGCAGTGGCACACACCTGTAATCCCAGTATTTGGGAGGCTGAGATAGGAGGATCTCAGGCCAGTGTGCAGTAACTTAGCGACCCTGTTTCAAAAGAAAAAAAAAAGGTAGCGACCCTGTTTCAAAAGAAAAAAAAAGGTAGGTTCCATCCTCAGTTCCACACACACAAAAACAAGTTTTCTCCTTTTTCAAATGTGATTGTTTTGTTGGGCGTGGTGGCCCTCGCTTGTAATCCCAATATTTGGGAGGCTGAGACTAGAGGATCCGGGTTCAAGGCCAGCCTCGGCTACTTAGTGAGGCCCTCTGCAACTTAGTGAGACTCTGTTTCAAAATAAAGAATAAAAAATAGGGCTTGGGGTATAGCCCGGAGGTAGAATGCCCCTGGGTTCAATCCCTAGTACCGCAAAAAAAAACCCAAAAACAAACAAACAACAAAAAAAACTGATTGTTTTGACTCTCCCAGTTAGATTCTAAGCTCCTTTAGGGAATGGGTTCTGCCATCCACATCTGTAGCTAACACAGTCTGAGCAAGGACAGGATTAGGGTTCTGTAAATACTGATTGTTTGATTGCTGGGCATGAACTCTGATTAAAACAGAAAAAAATTAAATGTTGGTATCTTTCTTTCCTCTTTTTTTTTGGGGGGGGGTACTGGGATTGAATCCAAGGGCATTCTACCTCCCAGCTACACCCCAGCCCTTTTTTTTTGTTCTATTTTGAAACAGGATCTCATTAAGTTGCTGAGGCTGGCCTCATACCTGCTGGCCTCAAACCTACAATCCTTCTGTCTCAGCCTCCCAAGTATGGGGATTATACGTGCCCAGCTAAATGTTGGTATCTTTCTTAAGGCAAAATCAGTACTATAACTAGTTTGATTCCAAAGATCTCTAATGTGAAACAAAAGTGTGATCTCTAAGCCGGTAAGGCCCATTCTGGGAAACCATCACAATTGTCCAGGGAGAAGCCAGAATCAGTCATTTTAAACCAAGAATAATAAAGTGGATTTCAAGCAAGCCAGCTTCAATTATTTACAACACTGAGTAGCTATTCAGGGTTATTAATATGCAAACTGCAAGGCAGAAAAGCTAGGAAAGCAACAGCTCTGGCCTCTAGTTGGGATTGAAATTTTCTGAGGATTACCTGTTGTCATGGCAGAAAATTATTCTCAACACATACCCAACAGTAACTATGACGAGTCATAAATTCTCCAGTAAATGCTCCAGAAAACACAGCCCCAAATCCTGCCAATCCATCTGTCATTTTCTTCTCCTGGAGGATCCGTGCTGCCACAGGAAGACAAATGCAACAACGAAACAGGAAATAATGTGGCCTCCTGCAAGGGGCTTGTCGTTTTCTGCTCCTATTTTATTTCTCATATCTGATCCTGTGTTGATTGTAACTTCTTCAGTGCATTTTGAGGACTTGAGTATAAACCGATGTGCCAGGTGTTGACTTCCATTTGCCAACTGCCCTCAGTTTCTTCCCACATCGCTTTGCCAGCTGCTGCTGGTCCACCTCACGGGCAGCAGTGTGGAGTACAGCCTGTGCTCATTCTCAGGTTTGATCTTTCGGTGGTGGAGGTCGTGGGGAATGTCCACGGTAGTAATTAGTTATCCACCAAGATAAGGGCCAATCCTTCAAATTGTAGTTGAGTTTGTAATTAGTGCCTTGGTGTCAGTGGGGCAGCTGACATCTGTGTTTGGTTTTGGTCTCTACGTAATACATTTAGGAAGTAAGGCTCTGCCCTAAATGCTGTAGGTCTTAGATTTCCTTATTGGATTACCTACTTTGAAAATCTGATGAGGCCCATCGTTCTCCCACTAGAAAAGTGCACAGGCATTTTTACATAATTTCAGGAAGTTCTCAGCCCCCCTGGAGCCCATGGACCCCAGTTTGAAATGAATAATGTATATAATCTCTAAAACCCTTATACTCCTGACTGTAACAGAACTATTCTAAGTGCATTGTGCATAATAACCCATTTATCCCCTCAGTAATCCTCTCAGGCAGTTCCTATGATCATCTCTATTTTGCAAATGAGGGAACTGAGGCCAAAGATGTGGCTCACACATCTTTGTTGTTCACACAACTGGTTAAAGGCAGAGGGAGAATTGGACCCAGCCAATCTGGCCCCAGAGGCCATCATACAATAGTGCCCCTTATTTAGGATTTGAAACCGTAAGTAAAGATAAGAAAGAAGGGAGATAAAAATAATACTTACCAATGCTTCCAAACCTTTCCTGTGATTTCATGGACTCCCCAGTTTATTTCATGTTATTTTCTAGTATCTACATTGTAAACAGAGACCTAAAAATTATCTTGTCCGTGCATCTTGAGAAAAACTATCAAAATGTTACAAACAGTAAGCCTTGTTGATCTTGAGTCTCCTGTTTAAATAAGCATAAAACTCTATTGTTACCATTACAAAAGATATCTGAAAGAATGTTTGAAATCTACATATTAGAAAAGCTGAGTGCTATCAGTTTTGATCTGTATCATAAAATTACAGTCCTATGTAATGGCTTGACATGTAGAGAAACCCGCTGTAAATTATGGGGAATTTATACATCCCCCTCCCCCAGTTCAGAGTCCAATGGGAGTCGAAGATAACAAACATGCAGATACCCCAGTGGGCTGTGGCCAATCATGGCTCCCTCTGAACAGCCAGAGGAACTGAGTCACAATCTTTGAGCCTTGGCAAGGAAGATTTTGACATTTCACCAGGAATAAGCAGAAACTTCATGACTAGCAGCTTTCCCCACTTCTACTAAGAGAGCACCTGTAGCAGTTAGGAATGATTACCCCTGAAAGTGCCTCTTCCTCTTGTCCTTCCTCTCCAGGGACCAGGTAGTCCAGATGAGTGTCATGTTTATAATTTTAAAGAAAGTTCTTCCTTGCTGCTCTTATCAATGTTACCTCTTTTCAGGAGGTTTATATAGAAATAAAGCATTGATATAAGCCTTACTGTTTCTCTTTATTGGGCTTGGTATAAAGCTTTAGAAAAAGAAAATAAATTTGGGAAATTGACTAAAACATATTCACAAAGTTTTTACATGCTTATAAAATATATGCAAATTTCATGATAATATCTAATAAATGTATGTGTGCATGTATATCACTTTAATTAGACATTCATTGTAGAGTTTTTGGCTTACACCATTTCTGAACATAGAAAATATGAAAACTAATAGCAGCCGATACCTTCCTATACCCTTATTGTTTACGGGGGTTTTTCATAAACATTGTTTATGTTAGTCTTTATAACCAACCTGCATGTTGGGTTTTGTTATCCTTATTTTACAGACAAGGAAACAGGCTCAAAGAGGTGAAGTGTTGGGCTAAGTCAAAGTGCTAATAAATCACAATGTGACTTGACCCAGGTTTTCTGACTCTGTGTTCAGTGTTTGTTCTACTCCCACCCCTGCGTGCAGAGTCTGGATGAGGAAGTTCTGTTTTGATGGCTCTGGCTCGTAGTAAAGAAGGCGCTTCTGGCCGGGCGTGGTGGCGCACGCTTGTAATCCCAGTACTTTGGGAGGCGGAGACCGGAGGATCCCGGTTCGCAGCCAACCTCAGCGCGGTGCGCGCTTGCACTATCGATCGATCGATCAATCAATCGATCTCTCTCTCCTCTCTCTCCTCTCTGTCTCTGTCTCTGTCTCTCTCTCTCTCTCTCTCTCTCCCTAGTGAGGCCTTCCGCAACTTCGTGAGACCCGGTTTCAAAAATAAAGCATAAAAAAAAAAATAGGGCCGGGGGTGTAGAGCAGAGGTGGAACGCCCCTGCGTTCAATCCCCGGTACCGCAAAAAAAAAAAAAAAAAAAAAAGAAGGCGCTTCTGGATTAACCTGTCTGAAGGTTTGGAGTTCACCTAGAGAGGGAAGTATGTGAGGAAAGAAAGTTGGTGAAAATCATATCTAGACCTTAGTTTGCTCATCAAGTCATGTGGCTTCTGGGGGCTCACTGGGGGCTGAATAACAACAGCACCAGCCACGCAGAGATGACGATAGCCCTGACTACAGTTTAAGAGGCACCTTGTTGGGTCAGATTTTCCATACATCTTGTCCAATCTTCTCACCAACCTGGAATCATAGGTGTTATACAGAACAGAGCAAGAGGGACCCAATGACTTAATGGAAACACAACCAGAAGGTAAGAAAACCTTGGCTTGAAGCTAGCCCATCTGATTCCAAAATGTGGTTCCTCCATCTTACCTCTCCAGGTCCCTAGAGTAGCCACCTTTGTAGAAGTCACTAGTTCTGTTCCGGATAAAAGTGATACTAGTTCCATGAAGGTAGCTGAGAACTGGGCAAGGCTTTTTAGCCCGTTCATAGCCACCTCCTTTCCTATTATCAGAGACATGTGTATGTGTGCGTGCGTGCGTGCGTGTGTGTGTGTGTGTGTGTGTGTGTGTGTTTTGCTGGGAATTGAACCCAGAGGCATTCTATCTCCAAGCTATACCCCAGACCAATTTTATTTCTTATTTGGAAATAAGGTCTCACTAGGTTGCTGAGAGCCTCACTAAATTGCTGAGGCTGTCATCGAACCTGTGATCCTCCTGTCTCAGCCTCCCAAGTACATCATTACAAGCATGCGCCACCCACCCGGCTATCAGAGGCTTTTTTTGGGGGGGGGAGGTACTAGGGATTGAACCCAGGGGTGTTTTACCTCTGAGCTACACCCCCAGTCCTTTTAATGTTTTTGTTTTGAAACAGGATCTCGCTAACTTACTGAGGGTCTCGCTAAGTTGCTGAGACTGGTCCCGAACCTGCAATCCTCCTATCTCAACCTCCCAAGTACTGAGGTTACAGGTGTGTGCCATCACACCTGGCTTTTTTTATCTCAGGACCCGTGTGTGTGTGTGTGTGTGTGTGTGTGTGTGTGTGTGTGTGTTACTGGAGATTGAATGATTGAACCCAGGGGTGTTCTACCTCTAAGTTACATCTTCAGCCCAATTTTATTTTTTATTTGGAAACAGGGTCTCGCTATATTACAATGTGCTTGCCTCCACCTGCAATCCTCCTGTCTCAGTTTCCCAAGTACTGGGATGACACACTACTGCACTGGCTGTGATCTCAAATGATATAGGACCTCAAAGAGCTTGAGTTTATGTGGTTTTTTATCTATGGTTACTTACCATATCAAAATTTAAAACTGAGGAATTTTTAAAATATTTATTAATTTGTTTAATAAGTCAATTGTATGTTAATATAAATAATATGTTTTATGAAAACCTTTTCCAAAACAAAACCAAACTTAGAAGAGTAGTAGTGTTTCATATTTTTGTTAATTTCTTGAATGTCTGGCTGACTAGAGCAATGTTTCTGTATCCTGTCTGTTGCAATATCTCATGGCCTCTGGAAAACACCAAAGTATACTCATGAGAGAATGAGAGCCAAAGGGCCAAATGACATTTTAGTATTATCAAGAAAATAGTTTAAGCTGGGCATGGTGGCGCACGCTTGTAATCCCAGTACTTGGGAGGCTGAGACAGGAGGATTTGGGTTCCCGGCCAGCCTCAGCTACTTAGTGAGGCCCTCCACAACTTAGTGAGACCCTGTTTCAAAATAAAGAATAAAAAATAGGGCTGGGGATGTAGCTTGGAGGTAGAATGCCCTGGGTTCAATCTGCAGTTCCACAAAAAAAAGTTTAAGCCAGGCATGGTGGCACACGTCTATAATCCTAGTACTTGGGAGGCTGAGACAGGAGGACGGCAAGTTCTCAGTCAGCCTCAGCAGCCTAGTGAGACTATTTCAAAATAAAAAAGGGCTAGGAGTGTAGCTCAGAGGTAGAATGCTCCTGAGTTCAATCCCCAGTATTGCAAATACATGTGCATGCACACACACACACACACACACACACACACACACACACACATTGCTTAGTGCTGGGGATGCAGCTCAGTGATCAAGTGCTTGCCTAACATGTGCAAGGCCCTGGGTTTGATCCCCAGCACCACAAAAAATGGAGGAGGAGGAGGGGAAAGAGAAGGAGGAAAAGAAAGGAGAGAGAGAGAGAGAGAGAGAGAGAGAGAGAGAGAGAAGAAAAAGGAGGAGGAGGAGGAGGAAGAGATTGTTTAGTATAATTTTTTAAAAGACCCTGTGGCCAGGTGCAGTGGCACACACCTGTAATCCCAGTACTTGGGAGGCTGAAACAGGATGATTGCAGGTTCAAGGGCAGGCTCAGCAACTTAGCAAGACCCTGTTTCAAAAATAAAAATAAAAAGGGCTGGGAGTGCCCTTGGGTTCAATCTCCAGTACAACAACAATAAAAAGACCCTTGTAGAACTCCTGAGAAGGTCTTGAGCAGGTCGCAAGGTCCCGGACACACAGAACTGCTAACAGCCACTTCGGTATGCGTGAGGGCCAGTGAAATGACTGCACCTTTGGTTAGACAGAACATTATAGGTCCTCTAGTCCAATCATCCACCTGATGAAACAAAGTCCCACCAGGTCCACTCTAAGCTCCCCAGTTTACAAGGATACAACCATTCTAGGTTCAAAAAGTACTTTAAGTGGATAGAAAAGCCTGTATTGTGTTGAGTAGAAACTTCTTTCTCAGTCCTAACTCTGCACAGCATGAGTCCAGTTCCTCTTCAATGTATCCGAACCATTTGAAAACAACTCCCTTGTTGTCCCCTGGCTGCTGTCATCTTCCCCAAGCTAAAGACCTTCTTTATGTTAAAGAATTTTGGAGACCTGCTGCTGCCAGTGTTCTCTGGCTCAGACTTATATCTTCTTACCAGGATCTTCAAAGGCCAGTTTGAGCTCACACAATATTGCTAGTAGCCTCAAAGACAGGTTAGCTCATTGCTTATTTTGCAAGTTTGGGTCAGTGTTACAAACACTTAACATTCACAAACAGGAAGGTGCATACAGTAAAGCCCCCTTTTGGCATCTTCGGGTTTATGTGCTGGGATCCCCTGTGTGCCTGAAGCTGTGGATAGTACCAAGCCCTGTATATTACCCTGCTTTTTCCCTATACATACATACCTATGCTAAAGTTTAATTTGAGCCGGGCGTGGTGGCGCACGCTTGTAATCCCAGTACTTTGGGAGGCGGAGACCGGAGGATCTGGGTTCGCGGCCAACCTCAGCGCGCATGTGCGCGATCTCTCTCTCTCTCTCTCTCTTCTCTCTCTCTCCCTCTCTCTCTCTCTCTCTCTCTCTCTCTCTACCTAGTGAGGCCCTCCGCAACTTCGTGAGACCCGGTTTCAAAAATAAAGCAAAAAAAAAATAGGGCCGGGGGTGTAGCGCGGAGGTAGAACACCCCTGCGTTCAATCCCCGGTACCGCAAAATAAATAAATAAATAAATAAATAAAAATAAAAATAAAAAATAAAAAAAATAAATAAAGTTTAATTTATGACGTAGGCACAGTAAAGGATTAACAACAATAACAATAAAATAGAACAATTACTGTGTTAAGTAAAATAAGTGTTACTTAAACACAGGCACTGCGATACTGCCACAGTCCATCTGATAACCAAGCGGGCTACTCAGTGACTAGCGGGCAGGTAATGTACAGAGCGGATACACTGGACAGGGATGAGTCACGGCCCAGGCGAAACGCGGCAGCATCTCAGGAGATTCCTTCATGATATTGAGAACATTGCACAACTTAAAACTTATTGTTTAGTTCTGAATTTTTCCATTTAATATTTTCACACCATGGTCGATCATGGGTAACTGAAACCACAGAAAGTCAAACAGAAAATAAAGAGGGACTAGTGTTTTCCTAAAGGTCTCTAGTTTCTGGGTGGGCATGGCCTATTTTCTTTCCCACTTTCTTCTCTCACACTGATCCAGGCTTTGCTTTCTCCAAGGCTTCATTGCGCCTACCCCTTCATTTTCCCTCTAAAACAAAAGCAGTGCTATCTGTGCAGAGCTTTAAATAAATTACCAACACTGTCACAAACATTGCTTCATTTAATTAGCACAGAAAGTGTGCACAGAACACACTAATACATGTAGAAAAGCACAGAAGCTTCTAATAACTGGATCTTAGGGATCAACGTTTTAATACTGCATGCCTGGGATCCTGTAACCGCTTTGCTGGCTGCCCAGCGTTTAGCATCTCCCTATTCTAAAGCACTTTACATACTGATGCTAAAATCATCTTCCTTCCCTGCTGATCTGAACACGCCACCATCTGGAGTCCATTTATAGCCTCCCATCACCCTTGGGGATAATGTACTTTCTTGTAACCTTAGAGACTCTGCAAATGCCAAGACCTCTGTATTGCTTGCCTTAACTCAGGCATATTGGTGTTAGGTAGCCATGGTTTTATTCATTCATTTATGTATCCATCTATCATTCATTCATTTATACACTTATTTACTTAGCATCTACTAGATGCTAGGCACTGTATCACATGCTAGAAAGAAAAACAAAGATGAATAATTTCTACCCGCAAGAGGTTTATAACCTCAAATAGGTCAGATAAACATATCTGAATTAATTAAAATACAGAACAAACTGTGAAAAGGGAGGTGGTAAAAGTAGTATCATAGTTGTAGGGAAATGCTGAGGCTTATGGAAGGGAGGATAAATCCCAAGTGGGAGGAGTAGAGAAGGCTTGTAGGAGAAGGTGTTGTTTGATGTGTGTAAGGATGAGTCGGGAGGAGGGACAAGCTTGGCTTGACCTTCTTGTTCTCTCTTGGCTAATTTTGTTCCTTTATTGCCCTTTTCCTCTTTCTGGGCAAAAAACATACATATTTTTTCCCCAAATATCCTAAATACCTAAGGGCCTGCTGACTTTGAACACCTGACTTAAAAAAAAGTTTCCAGGATGACATAGTAAATAGCATATGAAATGGCACAAACAGATTTTATTTCAAGATTATAAGTGTAATGAGTAGAAGATGAACTTCTATTGCATCCATTCAGGCAATCATCCCATCAGCCAGCGTCCCTGGCTGGAGCCACAATGCAAATAAAACAAGAAAGCTTATCATCCCCAAGGGGAACATTTGCATGATGCATAGTGCGTGGTGCACTGCAGAAATAATAGCACGGTATCACACAGGTCTGTCATGAACAGTCTGATGGCAGAGTTCTATTTCTGATTCTTGAAAACTAAAAGGAAGTGAGTAAGGCTTAACATTTATAGATCTGAAACATGTTTGTTTTGTTACATTTCTCTCAACTGCGTATTGATTCTATAAGAAAACATAAAAATAGCATTAGTATCAAGTACACTAATGGTTCTATCTGGTATTCAGTAGGAGAAGACTTGGGTTTTTTTGTACAAGGATCTGCCTTCTGATCACCTCCCCACCCACTTAACCTTAGCCTTTAGGGAGATCATGCTCATAATTCAATCCATTTTGGTCATCAGATACTGGAGTATTGGCAGAGTTGAATAGGAAGACAAAATTGTGTATCAGTTTTATTTTATCTTTTTGGTAGTAGGGATTGAACTTAAGAGCATTCTACCTCTGAGCTACACCCTCATACCTTTTTATTTTTTATTTTTAAACAGGGTCTCACTAAGTTGCTGAGGCTGACCTCAAACCTGCAATCCTCCTGTCTCAGCCTCACAAGTACTGGGATTACAGGTGTGTGCCACCGTGCCTAGCTAAAAGATTTTCTTTCTTTCTTTCTTTTTTCCTTTTCTGTGGTATTGGGAAATTGAACTCAGGAGAGTTCTACCTCTGAGCTACACCTAACTTTATATTTTATATTTATTTATTTATTTATTTATTTATTTATTTATTTATTTAGCGGTACTGGGGATTGAACCCAGGGGCATTCTACCTCCGGTCTACACCTCCAGCCCTATTTTTTCTTCTTTATTTTTTATTTTATTTTATTTTTTGTTTGTTTGTGGTACTGGGGATTGAACCCAGGGTGTTCTACCTCCGAGCTACACCCCCGGCCCTCTTTTTTATCCTTTATTTTGAAACCAGGTCTCACGAAGTTGTGGAGGGCCTCACTAAGTAGCTGAGGCTGGCCACGAACCCGGATCCTCCGGTCTCCGCCTCCCAAGTACTGGGATTACAAGCGCGTGCCACCATGCCTGGATCTTCTTTATTTTTTGAAACAGGGTCTCATAAAGTTGCAGAGGGCCTCACTAAGTAGCTGAGGCTGGCCGAGAAACCGGATCCTCCGGTCTCAGCCTCCCAAGTACTGGGATTACAAGCGCGTGCCACCATGCCCTGCTATTTTTTTTTAAGACCCAGATTTTTATCTTAATTTTTATATACTTTTATTGGTACATTGTGGTCTCACATCCTAATGTAGTTCAGAGTGATTAGGACATACAAATATAGAACACTTCACAAATTTGCATGTCATCCTGTGCAGGGGCCATGCTAATCTCTGTATCATTCTGATTTTAGTATATGTGCTGCCAAAGCAAGCATATATATTTTTTTTTTGAAGCAGGGTCTCGCTAAATTAGCGTGCACTGGCTTTGAACCTGTGATCCTCCTGTCTCAACCTCCCAAGCCCTGGGATTATAGGCCTGTGCCACAGTGCCTGGCTTATGTAAGTTCATTTTTGAGAATTATTGAAGCAATGCAAAACATCTCGGTCAAAGGACAAAATTCAAAATGGGATATGGTAGAAAGGTGGACTCCAAAGAGGGCTCATCAAAGTCTTCATAGCTGTGGCGTTGGGAGCATCCTTCACCGGATGCTCATTCTGTACATTTATCAGAAGATGAGAAGGTAGACAGGGAGTGGAGGAACTCAAGGGAAAGCCCAGGTCCTCCAGGAGTTCCTTGGTATTCTCGGTAATCACATGGGGATATATATTAAATGAGGAGAAGCCACGAGATGCACCACCCTGAATTCCATACAACTGGGGATGGAAAGTCATCTGTAGCATGTTCTCCAAGGGCCAAAGTTTAGCAAGTGGCAGACCACCTCTGCTCCGCCTCCATCCCCTGCCTAGGGCCACTCTTCCCCGTCATGGTTTTGAACTCTTGCACATCTCTCTGTCTCTCTCCAGTCCTTTCTCACGAGCTCCAGCTCGCTCTGTCCTCCTCTTGGCTGGGTTTTCACTTGGGTGCCCTCTAGTTGAGTCAGCGTAACTGCTAGATAAGACTAAAGCCCACAAAACCAGCCGGCCATACCTCCCTGGCTTCTTTAAATCGGGAGCCATTTTGAAAAATTATTCTTGGCTGGGCGTGGTGGCGCACGCTTGTAATCCCAGTACTTTGGGAGGCGGAGACCGGAGGATCCGGGTTCGAGGCCAGCCTCAGCTCTCTCGCTCTCTCTCTCCCTGTCTCTCTCTCTCTCCCTTAGTGAGGCCCTCCACAACTTCGTGAGACCCAGTTTCAAAATAAAATATAAAAAATAGGGCCGGGGACGTAGCGCAGAGGTAGAACGCCCCTGCGTTCAATCCCCGGTACCGCAAAAAAAAAAAATTATTCTTGAATAGGTAATAACATTCTCATGTTTTTAATATCTATAGTACATATTAACAAGCAAATGTTATTACCTATTCAAGAATATTTTTTCAAAATGGCTCCAGATTTATACATATACATATATAATATATATTAAACATATATATATGTTATTCATGAAAAATTTGCTTTTCCCCCCATGTAGTCAATTCCAACCACTTGGCAAGAGATTTCTAGAGTTTTTTCCTGCACATACAGAAATGAAATAAATTTCCTTCCTTTTTATTCACAAGGGAGTATGTTGTTCTTTACACTTTTCTGAACAATGTTGTCAGGTGTATTATTATGTAACAAATCCCTCTAAACTTAAGGCTTCAAACAATTTTTTATTCTCACTCCCAGCTGGGGGGCTCATGGGGCTCAGCTGGGTAGCTCTCACCCCTCAAGTATGGTTGCAGCCAGGTACTCATTGGTATGGAAATTGTCTGAAGGCTTGGCTGGACTGGGCATACAAAATGGCTCACGAATGGCCAAAGAGGACGCTGTTGTTCAATGGGACCTCAGCTGCCAGAGGACCTCCACATGGATTTTCCACATGGTTTGGGCTTCTCACAGCATGGAGGCTGGGTTCTAAGTGGGCACATCCTAAGAACAAGCGTTCCAAGATAGCAGGAAGTGGAAGCTGCCAGGCCAATTACAGGCTATTTACAGAACGGTGAAGTCATCCCTGTGTGTTCAATTGACCAGAGCATTCACAAGGCCCACTCAGATTCAAGAGAATAGAGAAGTGAGGCCCGTGTCTCTATGGGGGATGGTGAGCTCACATCACAGATGAGCTTGGGGGACAGGAGATACCATAGTGGCCATCTTTGGGAAATAAAGTCTATAACACCATCTGAAGGAATTTTCTACTCTACTCTTCCTGCTCTTCTTTTGTACTAACACCTAAGCCCCTGCTTCTGTTTCCACTTGTTACAGTTAACTCAGCCCTCATCACACGTAGTTCGTTCATTGTCAGAGCTTTCTCATGCTCTCCAATTCCCCTCACTGCCAACAGCCAATACAATTTGCGTTTTCTCACTACAGGTATTTCCGCAAGGTTGGATTTTTAAAGAGAATTTGGCTGGGGAAGGGGTGTGGTATTGGGGTTGAATCTAGGGGCATCCCACCTCTGAGCTACACCCCCAGCCCTTTCTTTTAATTTCTTTTGAAACAGGTTTCACTAAGTTGCTGAGGGCCTCGCTAAGGTGCTGAGGCTGGCCTCAAACCTATGATTCTCCTGTCTCAGCCTCCCAAGTACCAGAATCACAGGTGTGCACAACCACACCCAGCTACAAGCTCAGCTTTGATAATGTCATTCTTCTAAATATCAGTCAGCTCTGGAACAAAAAAAGTCAAAAGTCCACAAACCATTGGCCAGCAGTCTTGTTTGAGCTTTGTGGCGTTGGCACACATTTTTAGTTTCCAACATATACAATAGGTATTTGGAAATTGAAACAGATTACAGAGTGTATTATAGAATCCTTTCCAGTAAACACACATAGCCTAAAGTGACAGGATTTAAGGCCTTCTGCAGTGTGTCACCAGCATCTATTCTTTGTTCATTATGCTGTCCCTGCTCCCACCAGCGTGACAGATTCTTGATGTCCATTAGGTTCTATGTGATACCACCTTGATTTACACTTTAAGCTTCCAATATTGGGACATCAGGAGATTTTTATACAGAAATCCAGGTTAAGCTCCATTTGGAAACCTGAGTTCTCATATATGGAAGCATTCAATTATTCATTTCTTCTTGGCCTTTTGGCTAAGATCAAGTGCAATTATTCAACTAATATGTTCTAGATACTAAACAAAAGAGGAAACAGTGCTGCCTTTATGGCGCTTAATTCAAGTTGTAAGGAGGCAATCAACTAAGTAAGTAAATTATATAGAATGTTGGATGGTGATAAGCCCTGAGGAGGGCTGGGGAGGGATAAGCACAGAAGGGGATGGGAAGGGCTGCAATTTTAAATCACATGGTCATGGAAGGCCTCACTGAAATGGTGGCATTTGAATATAAAAAACGAAATGAGTTAAAGGAATGTAAATTTCTAGAATGATGCTGTACCATATTGGATAGCCACTGGCCATATGCTGCTCTAAATTTATGTAGTTAAAATTAAATAAAGTTGAAAAATTCAGTTCTGTAGACACACTTGCTATGCTCAGTAGCCACACGTGGCAAATGGCTGCAAAACAGAGACATCTCCATGGGTGTAGAAAGCGCTGCTGGGCGACGCTGCAGAGTGGTGCTCCAGGCAGAGTGTGTAGTTCATGAGGAGGTACTGGGGTGGGCCATTGTTTGATCTGAAATAAGGGCACAGCTCTTCTGTTTATACATTCCTGCTGTCTGCCTGTTTTTATTTTCATTACATTTTATTTTATTGGTACTAGGGATTGAACCTATTCTACTCCACCTCCAGCCCTTTTTATTTTTTATTTTGAAACAGGGTCTTGCAAGGTTACTGAGGCTGGCCTTGAATCTGTGATCCTCCTGTCTCAGCCTCCTAAGTACTGGGATTACAGGTATGTGCCACCACGCCCAGCTAGTCTGCCTGTTTTTATATTGAGAATACACAGCCTTCATCATTTATCACCACAACTTTCCAAAGGTCCTAATGGATGTTGCGTTTTAGACACTTGATTAATGCCATGCAATCTATAGAACAAAGTCTACACTCCTTGGCCTTGCATTGAAAAGCTGCATGGAATTGTGTGAAGACCAAGAACCTGGGCCAGGAGACAGAACATATGTGTTCTGTTTGGAGCAGAGTCGGTTGGTGGGATAATGCAAATGGTATTCTCAGGGGTGAGACAAGCGTAGCCCAGCAGAGAGTGTCCTGGAGGGCCTCTGGTACAGCAGGTGTTAACATTTTAGTTGGTATATCACAGGGAGGTTTGAAGTATCAAAGCAGGGAGGGAGGTGGCATTCTGGGGCTTAAGGCAACAACTAATTACCTATGGGAGCTGAAGTGTTTTAACACTATTAAAACCGACATAGTCTGACATGGTACACAGAAGTGGACTGTCAGCCTTGGATAAATATATATGATAGGTATTTGGAAACTGTACCAGACTATGGAGTTTATTATAGAGTCCTTTCCAGTAAATGCACATAGCCTAAGGTGACAGGATTTAAGGCCTTTGGCAGTGTCACCAGCATCCATTTCTAGTTCTTCATTACGTTATCCCCCTCTCCCATCAGCATGGCATATTTTTAACCTCCAATAGGTTCTGTGCCATACCACCTGGGCATTTTTGTCACCTTTTCCTGCCTTAGTTGAAGGACCCTCACCCTCCTTTCTGCCTAGTTGAACCTTCCCCACCCAGCTCTAAGGCTCAATTCAAACTTCCTTTTCCTGTTGGCTTATCTTGGTCCATCCCAGCCCAGAAGCATTTCTCCCGCCTGGGAGCGTTCATTATGCACACTTATTTGCTGATTAGCAAGAGTATAAGGGCAATGTCTTCATTTTTCTGTTTATCTACATCTGGGCCAAATCTTTCATTCCTTGAGGGCAAAAATCACAGGTCACTCTTTCTTTTCCTTTAACCTGGCCACAATATCTACCTCTTGAGCGACTGTGAGTACCGTGGTAAACGGATCAAGGCCCTGGCTTCATATAATAAATGTGAACAAGCTTATTCAACTCTTGTAGGTTATAGGCAAAATGGGGACCGCAGTGTCCTACTGATCAGGAGTAAAAGCCCTAGCTGGCCTTTGTCGACCAGAGGGAACTGTGAGGTGCAGCGGCAGCTCCTTGGAGTAGGCCCTGCTGGAACAGTTTCACTCCCAGTGCCCCAGGATTCCTACCTCCTGGAATGGTATAAACAATGATTCACACCACGGAAGGCCTTCACAGTTTACCAAGCACCTTCACCACACACAGCAGGCTTTCAGGAAGGTCAAGTTCCAGCACGTTAACAGAGATTCACCTTCAGGTCACCAGACTTGCACCTACTTTGCCCAACACCTATCATAACTACCCCCTCCCCCATCCTTTAATGAGGAGTGCGCCCGGACGGACGGGCCAGCGCGCAGGGCAACTGTAGCACGGTGTTTGCCTTGCAGCAGAATACAGAGCCTCTTTTGAAGTTGTTTGGCCAAAACAGTTGCTAGAAATAAAGCTCACGATGTGACGCTAGGCTGTGCAGAAAACGCGGGAGGGAGGACGACTTCTGGGCTCCCTCGGTCCAAGTCCAGGTCAAGGCTGGCTGCTGGGAAACGGGAAGTGGAACGGGACTTTTCGGCCTTGAAGGGAACAAGGGCTGGGCGAGGATCCCGGGAGCGCCGCACCTGTGCTGGAGCCGCTGGCGCCTCTTCTTCTCGGGCCGGGAGGGGTGCGGGGGGGCGGCGGAGGTGCGGCCGGGGGCGGGGCGTGCCTGGGG